>JAESVK010001359.1:2186357-2199546 GCA_017140935.1 Hamamelis virginiana | reverse complement strand
CTCTCACACCCAATCCTACCCAGATCCTCTGCACTCGGTTTTAGCCTCGGATCTTCCAACCCACCATTACTGGGACACATGTACAGCCACATCTTATCATCATCCGTACCCCCAAAATACGGGTGCACCAAAACAACCCCAACAACCTTCACACCTGGCAACCCACTCGACCCGACCCGAACCGCCATATTATGCGATATGTTACCTCCTGCACTATTCCCACCAATAAAAACACGCTGAAAATCAACATGATTATTTAACCAAGGATCGAGTCCATTTCCATTAACATGAGACGCCACCCACTGAAGTCCGGCCCATGAATCGTCATAACAGGTTGGGATCGGGTGCTCCGGGGCTAGCCTGTACTCGACTGAGACTGCTACGATATTAGCTTCGGAGACTAAAGAAATCGTGTAATTATGGTACTGGGGAGAGAAGGCAGATTGAAAGCAGAAGCCTCCACCGTGGATGCAGAAGAGGAGAGGAAACTTCTGATCTGGGCCGTTGGTTTTGGGGAGGAAGATACGGGCGGATACATTGGGCGAGATGGTAACGTCTTTGGATCGGATCCCGGTGATCGGGTCATTGGACGGTGGAGTTTTTTCAATGCTGCGGAATTTTTCTACGCGGCCGTCTTTGTAAACACGGAAGAAGCGGAATTCGTGGGCTACTTCGGTATTGGTTGATTCCATTGACAAGAAGTAAGATTGGGAAGAAGAAGAGGAGGAAGCTTTTTATGGTAAAGATTAAGATCTAAAAAAAAAAACAAAAAAATGAAGGCTGGCTTCAGTGGCTTGCTTGTGTTTTAATACATATTTAAAAGGAAATTAAAATATGCGTAAAAGTTGTTAAACGAATCATCATTGTAATAAATGCTGCACGACAAAGTGGTTTTCCGCAGAAAGAGACCTCAAATTGTATAAATTATGCTGATAGCAATATCAACCTGTCTGTTTAAATTCGTACCTGATGCAAAGTTGCATGTTATCACAACTAGCTGTAAAATAAAGTTCGAAAATAAAATTGAATTATATACTCATTTTATGTATATTATGCTTATTAAAAATTATATTAATTTAATGGTCGGTTTTTAAAAAATATTACAATGAAGAACTGTCATTTTTGTTTGTCAAAATGTTACTATTTTTTCATACGGTTGATTTTTGGCAGGAGTGACTTGCATAGATTGGATATCTAATTTAACGGTCGGTTTTTAAAAATCTATTTTATGACTAGTCCTACAGAGATTACTTGACCTGATTTTTCGTCATGTGCAGCTTATATTAACATATCAGAATAGCTAAATGTTTCTATAATTTTTTACAATTATAAATGGACTTTTTTTCACTTTCAAAAAATGACAAATAAACCACTTGATTTTAAAAATTATTAACTATATTGGTGTTTTATATTAATTTTTATAAAAATTAGTACTAATTAAGAGTGCCTTTCTTGCTTAATGTGAAGACATTTGAATAATATAACAGTAACGGTTTATTTGCATCTCTAAACAAACACATAAACAATATATATATAACTTCACATATCGATTTGGCCACGTTTTTTGGGCATGTCCGACCATCTTCTATGACAAAACTTATCATCAACCAGCTGTAATTCAATAATTAAGAAACAAACAAAAAAAAAAAAACTTGAAATTTGAAACTTATATAGAGAGAGAGAAGTGTGACCAACCATACCGATCCGACTATAGTGAGAGAAAGAGAGTAAGGGAAAAGGAGCTGGGGCGGAGCCAGGATTTTACCTTTGTGGGGGCACTTAAGAACTTAATATTAATATATAAAATTTATAAAAGCTAATGTCTCCTACTTGTAACTCCAATAATTTTGAATAAAGATAAAACATCTAATCATTAAGTTTTCAAAAAGTAAATACTTATTGCCCTTTCACATAATATTAACATTGTTTTCACAACAAAATTAATTACTAATGCATAGACATAAATTAATTGTTTTCACAACTGTTGTTTTCACAACAAAATTAATTACTAAGGGATGGTTGTTCTACTCTTGATTTTTTTATAAGAAATTTCTCCATAACTGAGACAAAAAATTAATTAGCTTAGTTAGACTCTGATATTTTACATACTTTCATTAGGTATATTAAAAAAATAAAATAAAAAAGCAACCCAATTGATATGTTAGTTTATCGAATTATGATAAATGGATAATTAAGATTTTAATAAGAAGATACATATTACATAATTGGATTTTATATTTGAACATTTAGACAGAAATATTTACAACCCCACAACATTACAATAAGAATAATGTTCATTAGAATAAAAAAAATTATGCATTATTTGCTTGGTCAAATACTAAAATTGAGCATAAGAGAAAAAAAGTGAAATGAATTTCAGAATATATATTACTATTACACATGGAAAATTTTCTTACCACGTGATATTTTTCATATTTGGAATTAGAATCTCAACTATATAATACATATAATAAATTAATAATCACATAGAACATGTCAAAAGAGAGAATTTAGCAACATACCTTTGAGTTGGAGATGAGAAATGATAGCTAAAACAATGTTCCAATGCCTAAGTCAACTTATTTTGTTGAGTAGAGGATATGTAATTTTTTATCTAATCCCCGTACAATAAAAACCCCCAATCCAAAGTTCATTTATTTTCTTTTTCTATAATTTCTTGGCAACCAAACAAACCAATATATATATATATATATATATATATATATATATATATATATATACAGTAATTCTATTATGAGGCCCACCTTACGCAAGGTTGCGTAAGGTCCCCTCCATATGGCCAATTTTATATGACAGTTCGTAAAACTGACCGTTGGATTAGATGCTCATCTTCTGTATGTCATGGCTGCAAAAAATCACAGTGATCCGACGGTTGGTTTCTGAGAAAAATGATTTTGAAAAAAACTGGAAAAAAACTGTCATCATTTATTCTTTGAATTCCAGTTTTTTTTCAAAGTCATTTTTCTCAGAAACCAACTGTCGGATCACTATGATTTTTTGCAGGCATGACATACAGAAGATGGACATCTAATCCAACGGTCAGTTTTACGAACTGTCATATACAATTTGGCCATATGGAGGGGACCTTACGCAACCTTGCGTAAGGTGGGCCTCATAATAGAAGGACTGTTTATATATATATATATATATATATATCTGAAATGGGAATAACTGGACCTTACATGAATAGAGTGCTTGTGCTGAAGAGAAATAGAGAATGCTTCATGCTTGGGGGGGTGGGCAGGTGAGAGAGAGAGAGAGAGAGAGAGAGAGAGAGAGAATTGAGTGATACAAGTCACTAGCAAGGAGAAGCAGCCTAGTAGCAGCCAGCAGGTATAAATGGACATGAGAGAGATAACAGGGAGTAGCAAGCCTAGCAACAGCCAACAGGTAAAAATGGGCGAGAGAGAGAGAGAGAGAGAGAGAGAGAGAGAGAATGAGTGTTAAACAAGTCTCAACTATTTTTATTTTTGCAGGTACAAACCATACCTTTTTTATGTATATATATTATGATTGTGGCAGAGGTCTTCTCCTCGGACAAGCAACTTTATTCTTTTATCCATTGGGCAACCAACTTTATTCTTTTATCCATTGGGCAAGCAACTTTATTCTATTATCCAAAGGTTTTATTTGTTATTATTCATAGGATACAGTGAAATTATACATCGGATATAAACCATCATCTTTTGAAACTTTCCCAACACTTTCTAAATTTGAAAAGAATCCCTTCTTTTTTTTCCAGATCGTATTATGGGGTAAAATTCAAAAAAAAAAATAAAATGTTTGAAATTTAGAAACTAACCCAAAAAATTTTCCAAATTTTAGTGGGAAAATTTTTTGGGGGCAACTGCCCCATAGTAAATCCGCCCCTGAAAAGGAGGTACATTTGCGGTCACCTTCTTCAATTCTACTACGGTGGTTAGAAAATCATCATTGTTGATACATTACAGCTCATTTTCGGATAGCCATGTATATAAACACCACCACATGGCAAATCTCACCATCTTTAATTTGGGTGACTATTTCCATCACCAATTAACTCTCTCATCAACCAAATCATATCTGAAATAATCACAAAATCGTCATTAAAATACCACCAAAATGACACTAAAGTCCTCTTTGGAATAATTTTGCCTAAAATTACTTTTTGAGCTCAAAATTTTACTTGATCTAAAGCGATGAATTTCACTTGATCTAAAGCGATGATTGATAATCACTTCTAGACAATTTAACTAGGTATACGATAGTTGGCTAAGGCTCAACTCCCTAATTTTCAGTACAATCACTTATAGTATAAAAATAGTTTATTTGGTAATAACTTTAAAGAGATATGTAAAGATCATAATTCTCCAATATTAACCATATAGGGTACTGCCTCATAATTGATCCCGAGGTAACTCCTCGCATTGAGAATATGTTCTAGAACCCTCAATTTTGCACTCATGGTCTCACACTTTTCGCATAGTTAGGGTTTTTTTTTTTAGTTCATCATTGATGTAGCAAAGGAACTTATTGAAATCAAAGACTTTGTTTTTATTTATGTAATTTTTAAATTTTAGTAGTTTAGGATTTTTATTTTTTATTTTTAACCCTTTTTGTTATTCTAGTAATCAAATTTGAGTCACTATATGATATTGTAATAGAAAGGTCAATTTAAGAAGGTTTTAAGTTGTTATTAAGGTTTTATGAAACATTTAATTAAGAGCAATGCAATACATCGCTACAACGAATCACTACAATTATCGCTACAAGAAAAAAATTGGGTAGTTTTGGAAAATCACTCATGAATATTATTGAAAATTCACCATCTTTCTTTCTTGCAGTGATACTTGTAGTGATACATTGTAGTGATGTATAGCATCACTACTTTAAATAATTAGGCCATAAAATATAGAAACGAAATAATTGACTTATTTCTCTATTTTTGCTTATTTTTATTTGCTAGCTATGGTTTGATTAAGATTGCCTAATATATGCTTATAGCTAGCCTCCTTTTGGAGCAATTCAGCTTTTGATAATTAATAATATTATTGGAACCCGAGCAATTAGAATTTTGAAATTCAGACAGATACTTTAAATATACTGATGAAGTCAAAAAGAAGTGAATGGGATAGATGGGATCAGTCCGATGGATTGGACTGTTGATTGATGGATGAACTTCTTACACCGGTGGGGTGTTTGACTTGCAAAGCTCCGACGATCAAGTCAGTGAACAGAGAACGCATGAAGAATGTATTTCTTAGAGGAATGATACGTACCCTCTATTGGATGCGTCACTTCCCTCTTTATAGGGTCAGTTTTTTGGAGTCTGTCCTCGAGTGTCTTTTCCATTTCTTTTATGCCGTTAGAGGGCATTATTGGAAATGCACAATTTCTATAACGGTCTGTCTTTATCGAATTGTAGCAATTATGAAGATCGTTGTAGAAGGTCAGAGCCTGTCAGTGAAGATTCGCTTTTTGAAATGATGAGACAGTTACAAGAGATCGGCAGAGTTTCTTATAGTCAGGTGTCATATTTATGTTGGTCAGACCGAATAGAGCTAATATTAGATCGAAGAACAAATTCATCTTTGTAAGAGATCGAGAAGTTTGTCCGTCAAACCGGGTATGCACTTTATCCCGATGTAATTTAATCAATTCGGTTGATGGTTGGTGTCTCTTTATCAGAGATCGGAAAGCATTATCCCGATTTGGAGTATTATATTAATGTACTTACTTTCAGATCGGTCGACAATTTTTACCCTCATCATATACAAACCCGTTCTTGGTGATGTGTAGTTTAGTCATTTCAAATACTCATCTAATGTCCGTCACTAATAAAAATTGTATCTATAATTTTTGAAAGAAAATGAAATATATCCATAATTATCTTTTTATTCTTTTTTTTGCTATACAAGTATCCTGCTAGTCAAACTAAATCATACACCCCGAACAGGACTTCTAAAAAAAGGTTTGCGTCTTACGGTCCGTGACCTCGAACATTAGTAGCTAGTGGGAGTCAAATAGGGGATCAAGGGACTTGGTAAGCTCTTAGCCCTGCTTGCTCCACCACTAAACTACCCACCTTGGAGTTAATATAACCATAATTATCACAAAATATAAAAAAATATAGGAATAATTTAGCCCCTCCCACACCCCAATAAAGAAAAAAAAAAAAAGTTGGTCCATGAACCACTTTATTTTTTGGACAGCTAAAGTTGAATAGTTTGGATGGGGTCATCTTAATTACCCTTTATTTAAAATGATGTACAGTGGCTAGCTTTAAATCTTTAATTTGAATAAAGGAGGAGACACGTGGCGGTTCATTCAATATTCAATCCATGCTTAATTACATAATTAATTAGATATCAAATCATTAGCTGATTTTATGTAATTAATCAATCATAAAATAATTGAAGTCAGGCCCTTGGATCTATCATTGGCATGTTACTGGTGTTAATTAATTAGGAGAAATTGGGCTTGAGGCTGTGACAACCCTTTATGATATGAAATTCTATTTTCTATTAAAATTAATTCATTTGTTACTCTCTTTCCCCTAACTCTACTAAAAATTAATACAAATTCCTTTTTTGTTTTTTTTTTTTTTATTTGCTATACAAGTATTCTGGGTCAGTTTATGCGCACCAGACTAAGTCCTGCACCCCGAACAAGGCTTGCGTCTTGCGGTCTGTTGCTCCGAATATTAGAAGTTAGTGGGAGTTGAACACGGGACCAAGAGACTTGGTAAGCCCTTAGCCCCGTTTGCTTTGCTACTAAGCTACCCACCCTCGGTTAATACATATTCTAAAGTTTAAGAAATCAATGTAAAATCATGAGATTTGAGGACAAATCAACACTACCTGTCTAGTAGTAATAATTCCAATGGTTTGATTTGGTACCAAAAATTCTATGTTCGAATAGAGTAGAGTACTATGTAGCTGCGTGCGCTAGCCGCGTTGGGATCCTCAACTTGGGTCCTTGAATTCTTGCATCTACTAGCATTTAATTGCCACGCTGACACGTCATTTTTTATCACATCCAAAAGCTGTGAATGACTCTTGCATCAAAACGACACACCAATGGCCGTTTCATCAAGCAAACGGGCTTAAATGCCGTTTGGACTATTTTCGTTTTGATGCTTAAGCATTTTCAACTTACTGCTCAAGTAAAATCAAAATCAAAAAATCAAAAATCAAAACCCATGTCTTAGATTAGAGAAGAGAATAGCATATTTGAAAGAACGAAGCTCCACTCGACCCTAGCGTACTCTCTCTTCCTATATCCAATTCAAAACCATTGAAGCATATATATATATATATATATAGAGAGAGAGAGAGAGAGAGAGCACACTCCTCACTCACTCTCTCCTACTTTCTCTCTCTGAGAGGTGCCTACATGTAAATAAAAAATAAGAACACTCCGGCTCAAGCTCTTGTTAATCCTCTCTCTCTAATTTTTCCCACTCTAAAAGAGGGTTCTTCAAGACTACAACTAAAGGTTTTTGGGGATGATAATAACTTTGCTTTTGCTTTTTTCTTGTTTGCTTTGTTTCCTTATTTGTGCACTTTAGTTAATGGAGATGGAGAAGAAATATGGGAAGAGAGAGTACACTAGGCAGCTTCCTTCTCCCAAATATGTTATTCTCTTCTCTTATCTAAGACGTGTTTTGATTTTTATTTTACTTGAATAGTAAGCTGAAAATGTTTAAGCATCAAAACCAAATAGACCAAACAGGACTTAGGCCCTTCAGCTTGATGAAATGGCCCTTGATGTGTCGTTTTGGTGCAAAAGTTATTCCCAATCATTGGATGTGGTAAAAATGACGTGTCAGCATGACAATTAAATGCTAGTAGATGCAAGTATTTAAGGACCCAAGTAGAGGATCCCAATGCCTATATAGCCTGATAAGTATATTGATGCTTTAAATAGCTAAATTGCTCGATATCAGCTTGATTAAAATTTTGTTTGAGCTTGAACTTAACATAAATGATTCAATCTCAAATTTTACTTCTAAACATGCCGGATTTGAACAAACTACTAATTAGCTCGGTTTGAATTGTAGTTAGTTAGAGCTTGATTCATTTATAACCCATAGTGAAGAACCAGACCTAAATCTCAGGGTGGGAAAATCAGTGGCAGATTAAACAGGGCTAAGGGCGTATTGAGTTCTTTGGTCCCGTGTTCGGCATCCACTAGCTGCTAATATCCGGGACCACGTACCGCAAGGCGCAAACCTTATTTCGAAAGCATTATTCGAGTGCAGGATTTAGATCGTAAGTTGGCCCATAATTATATAAAAAAAGAAGAAGAAGAAGAAGAAGAAGAAGAAGAACCAAACCTAAGAACATGCATTAAAATTAAAGGCCCTTATTATCACCATACATGCTTAAAATACAACAACAAAGGACCTATCTAGTCTTGGTTTATGAAGGAAGCAAACTTTTTGACTACTTCCACAGCCTTGTCATAAGCAAGATCGTGCAAATGGAAGCAATGCTCCTCTCCTTTATTTTCCACCAACTCCACTGTCCCTCCAAATCCACTCTTCTTCAACCTTTCACAGTAAGCCTTACCTGGCTCCAGCAGATGATCTTTCTCTGCCACATATATCAACACCCTCTCACACCCTAGTTTAGCCAGATCCTCTACACCCGGATTCATTCTAGGATCATCCAACCCTTTGTTAGTTGGACACATGTACAGCCAGATCTCATCATCTTCCGTACCCCCAAAATACGGGTGGGTTAAAACCCCTCCAACCACTTTCGCACCGGGCAACCCGATCGACCCGACCCTAAACAGCAGAGTGTGCGTTATGTTACCTCCTGCGCTATCACCGCCGATGAAAACCCGATTGAAATCGGCATATTCATTCAACCATGGATCGGGTCCATTCCCGGTAGCGTGGGACGCCACCCACTGGAGCGCAGCCCACGGGTCATCGTAGCAAGCTGGAATAGGGCGATCCGGAAACAACCCGTAATCGACGGAAACGACGACGGCGTTGGCTTCGGCGGCGAGGAAATTGGCGTAGCTGTGGTACTGGTGATTGAACGGAGACAGCTTGCAAAAGCCGCCGCCGTGGATGTAGAGTAGGAGAGGCAATTTTTTATCTGGGTTTGTGATTTTGGGGAGGAATAATCGAGCGGATATTCCGTCTTCCAGCAAGATTACGACGTCTTTGGATTTGACGCCGGTTTTGGGATCCTCGGAAGGGGGAGTTCTCTCTCTACCAAGCCTATTTACTTCTATACGGCCATCTTTGTAGACTCGGAATAAGCGGCAATCGTAGGTTAATTCAGGGTTGCTCGACTCCATAGCTAGAATTTCGGAAAGGTCGATGAACCCAGAAGAAATTGTGGGTTTCTTGGTTAGATGGAGGAGGTTTATTTATCAAAAGGTGGAATACTTGGATAATGTTTTATATCTCAAAAAGCGTCTCTTAATTGATTTGGCTGATCATCTAATATTTTTATTCTTTTTTTTTTTAATTCTCTTTCCATAATAGAATTTATTTAGGATATCTTTTGGGAGGATATCTTTTGGGACAATTTTTGGGTGTAAATCTTTTGGCCAATTTGTATGTACCACTCTTCTCATTCTCACAAAAGTTCATCTTGAAAATTTAAATATAAATATTTATTAAAATAGAATTTTCAAAGTGGACTTTTGTGAGAGGAGACAAAAAAATAATACATACAAGTGGGACAGAAAATCTCCACTCAATTTTTGAATAGTCATGTACATAAATACCACCACATGGTAGATCTCACCATATTTAGTTTAGGCGACTATTTTCATCACCAATTAACTCTCTCATTTGCCAAATTAATCAGAAACAATCACAAAATCGTCTTCAAAACACCACCAAAATGACACTGAGGCCCCATTTGGAATAGTTTTGCCTAAGATTACCTTTCGGCACAATCACTTCTAGTATGAAAAATTTATTTGATCATAACTTATAGAGTTCTCCAATATTAATATTAATCATATAGGGTAGTTCCTCGTAATTGTATATATCGAAGTGAAGACCAACACCCATATTACTCACGAAGGTGTGTAACACCTTCATTGTATACGATTGAATCTTCTTCTATAGCCTCAAAGAATATACTTCCTTATCTTATGGATGGTTGGTATTGATGCTGAGGGTAACATTTTTAGCAATGAGAATATGCTCTAGAACCCTCAATTTTGCACTCATGGTTTCACACCTTTTGCACGGTTTTTTTTTTTTTTTTTTTTTTTTTTCTTCTTGTAGTTCATCATTGATGTAATACAAAGCAAAGGAACTTATTGAAATCAAAGACTTTGTTTTTATTTATTTAATTTTTTAATTTTAATAGTTTTGGGTTTTGATTTCTTATTTTTAACCCTTTTTGTTATTCTAGTAATCAAATTTGAGTCAATATATGATATTATGATACTGTAATAGGAGGGTCAATTTAAGAAGATTTTAATTTGTTATTAGGGTTTTATGAAGCATTTAAATAATTAGGCCATAAAATATAAAAATTGAAATAATTGACTAATTTCTCTATTTTGTAAATTTTTCATTTGTAGCTTTAAATCTCGAAAATGTGTCCCAAATGACATGGTACATAATTCACCATTTTTTTTTAGCAAACTCTCTCTTCTAATACATTTTTAGGAGAAATCTTTATAATGTACGGCATTGATAAAAAAAAATAATAATTAAAACATACATACCCTTAATTCCCTTAAAGCAGCTCAAAATGAACAATAATTGAGTGACAATTAAGGGCATGTTTACTTTGTGATTTTCAATAAAAACGGAGAACCGCCTAAAAAACGCATTTACTTATAAAAAATAAAAACTATTTTCAAGATAATGAATTTAGTTTTTAAAAAAATATGAAAACATCAAAAAGACATTTTTTGTAATTTCACAAAAACTAAAAACAAGAATTATATCATGTCAATGCTTATAAACATTGAAAAAAAATATGTACATCAACTATAAAACCAAAAAATAAAAATAATAAAACATATAGAGATAATATATTATTTTAGTAAATTGTATTTATATTATTTTTAGATTTTGAAAATAATTTTAATTTTTGAAAAATAAACACATTTTTAAAATTTTAAAAACTGAAAATGAAAACCGTTTTTAAAAAATTTTCACAGCGGTAAAGGAACAAGTTGTACAAATGTCTTTTAAATACTGGAATGTAATATTGAGAGACTCGTAATAAAAAAGAGTAGATCAGGATTTATTTAAATGTCATAAAGAGGCTCATTAAAAGAGTGCAGCACGATTGAAGGGACCCATAAACACTGGATTCAACCATTTAAGAACCCCTTTTTAATATTTCGGCTACACCACTGACACAGATTATTGCCTACTCCTGTTTGATGAAAGACACCAACCGCTTCATCAGAGCCGCAGCATTTTCACAACCAGGATTCATCAGATGGAACACATGATTCTCCCCTTTATTCTCTTCAATCTCCACCGTCCCTTGCCACCCACTTTTCTTTAGTTCATCGTAGTACGTTGTACCTCTCTCCCTCAGATGATCTTCCTCAGCTACAAATATCAACACCCTCTCACACCCTAGCTTAGCCAGATCACCTGCCGCCGGTTTCAGACGAGGATCTTCCAACCCACCGTTTGATGGACACATGAACAGCCACATCTTATCATCGTTGGTACCCCCGAAGTATGGATGAACCAAAGCTACCCCAACCAGTTTCACACCGGGTAACCCGATTGTCCCTACTCGAACTGCCATTGTGTGTGATATATTGGCTCCGGCACTATCACCCGCCATGAAGACCCGCCCGAAATCGGCGTGATTATTCAACCATGGCTCCGGACCATCGCCGTTAGCATGGGACGCCACCCACTGGAGCGCTTCCCACGAATCCTCGTAGCAGGCGGGAATCGGGTGCTCCGGAGCTAGCCTGTAGTCGACTGAGACTGCAATCACGTTAGCTTCGGCAACCAATGACCCGACGTAATTATGGTAACCCGGAGCGAAGGCGGATCCGATTGAGAAGCCTCCACCGTGGATGTAGAAGAGGAGGGGGAGTTTCTGGGTCGGGTTTTCGATTTTGGGTATGAAGATACGAACGGATACGCCTGTTTCTGGTGAGATTTGGACGTCTTTGGACCGGACCCCGGTATTCGGGTCGTCGGATGGGGGAACTTTGTCGGTGGGCATGAATCGCTCTATACGGCCATCTTTGTATACTCTGAAGAAGGGGAAGAATTCATGGGTTAGATCTTCCGGGTTGGCGGGCGGCTTCAAATCCGGAAAGGGAGGTCTAGGACCATGAGGCCTAGGACCCGGTGGAAACGCCGGTCTCGGACCACCGGGCCTAAAGGAGAAAGGTCTAGGACCCGGAGGCGTATTTGGGTTCATGGGGGAGAGAGAGAGAGAGAATTGTGGATCAAGGAAACATGCAAGTACAGTGAGCAGTTTAAGGGTTTACCAAGTGGTGATCTGTTTTGCATTAATATAAGTTTTGAGAGGGATAGGAAGAAGAATGGTAGGTTTTGATATTTAGGTAATGATAAATAGGAGACCACTTAGTCAGGATTGATGGGATATCTTACCAAAAAAAAAAAAAAAAAGAAAGAAAAAAAAAACAAAAACAGAGAGAGAGAATTGGGCTTGGTTTCGCTGCTAAGCAATTATGGTGCGGCTTAGCAGCCATTTGGCCATTTGGCCAATGTAAATGAGGTGTTTCGAAAAGCCGACTGTTGGATTGAATATTATTCCTATGTATGATAGATATGCTAAGAATCACAGTGATCTAACGGTCGATTTATGATATACTAAACCCTTTTTGGGTTATTACATATATGTTATATATATGATTCAAGTTTGCTCCTTAATTGAGGAAGGTAAAAATATAAATGGATAATATTTGTGTGAGCCCCTAGCCGAAATTCCCTCTTTTTTCTTAATATTCCCTCTAATGTACTATCTTTTTCTTCTTTCTCTCATCTCTTTTCCACGGCTGCCTTAATCCATTTCCAAAATTATAATTCTAATTTAATCATTCAATTTTATTATTATATCAAGGGTGCCGGTCATTAGAATGATTGTGTAATATATACAATATATAAAATAACATGAATACGATTATAAGGTGCACCTAAAGTGATCTCAATAGGGTTAAATGTAGAGTATTTTTTGAAAAATTGACCTTT
>JAESVK010001359.1:2129816-2148457 GCA_017140935.1 Hamamelis virginiana | reverse complement strand
TGTATGGATAAAAGTTTTAAACGAGAGTGTAATTTAATCAATATATATAGAGAATTATAATCAAGTAATGAACGTCTTTATTTATCTTATCATTAGTCCATCTTTACTAGAAGTGATGGGGTAGGTATTTTGAAAAACCGACTAAACTAGACAATTTTCTTATGTATGTCATGTTTGCAAAATAATTATGGTAATCTAACAATCGATTTTCAAAATACAGTCTATAAAACACTCTAATAGTATTTACCGTTGGATGCTGTCACAGTTGTTTAATAGTATGTATGTTGAAAATTGACTATTAGCTGTGATTTTTGGCTGACACGATGTGCATAAGAAGATTATGTAATCTAACGGTCAGTTTTTCAAAATATCAATCCTAGTAAAAATGGGTTAACGATAAAATAGGTAAGAATCTCCTTACAGGATTGGGATTGTGTGTGTATATATATTCAAAAATGATTAAGTCAGCATATGCTTATATAAGCATGAAACCCATAAATAATTGTGGGATACATATTTCGAAAAATTTACTATTGGATTAGATATTATATTTATACATGTCATATCTGCCAAAAATCACAGTGGTCCAATGGTCTGTTTTTTGGAAATGTCTGATAATTTTTAGCAGTCGCAATTTTTTTACAGTTATATTTTGAAATTCTAACATTGGATCACCGTGATTTTCGACGTACAAAACGTCCATAAGTACAATATATAATGATCAATTTTTCAAAATATGCATCCCACAATTATTTGTGGGATTCATGCTTACATAAGAAGATATATAAGCATATGTTAACTAGATCGAGACTGTATATACAATAATGATCAAGTCAACATATGCTTACATAAGCTTATGTCAGCATGAAGCTAGTAGATAATTGTGGGATACATGTTTCGAAAACAGACCATCAGACTAGATACTATATTTATATATATCATGCATGCCAAAAACACAATGATCAAACAGTTGGTTTCACAGAAATGTCACTGAGAAAAACTGTGATAGTTTTCAACGGTTATAGTTTTTCCTTTCTATATTTGGAGATGTTTATATTAGATCATTATGATTTTTGGCATGCATGACATCCATAAACAGAGTATATATATCTAATCGAACGGTCAATTTTTCAAAATATATATTCTATGATTATCTATTAGTTTCATGCTTACATAAGATATATACGCATATGCTGACTAGATCGGGATTGTATATATATACACAGAAATGATCCAGTCAGCATATGTTTTTATAAGTTTATGTAAGCATTGTTGGAAATTATAAAACAATATTACCTCAAAAAATAAATGAAAAATGAAGTAACGCGGGTTGAGGCGCGGAATAGGTCGCTCTCTTTAAGACGATTCGCGCCATTACAGAAAAATCCGATGCAATAGTTTCTATCACGTCGCCTTCAGGATACAACAAGCCTAGTCACTCACTGTTATTTTCTCTAAGCTTGCACAACTTAGAGAAAATATGAAGCTCCATACAACACATTTCTTTGCCCAAAGAAAAACTCACAAAAAACTTAAAGAAAATCTGAAAATTATAGAGAATCAAAGAGAGAAGAGAGAGCTTGTGAATTGATAAGTGAAAATGTTAGAAAGAGGCATCTATTTTATAGGTGAAAAGTTTGTAACTTATGCTGAAAATATTAAACCATGCCATTTACTCAAATTTCTAGGTTATGAGAAAAAACTCAAAAAAGAATTCAATTTTGTCCATAACAGCTTGTAGGTTATAAAAAAACAAATGAGCATGTGTAAAAACTAATTTTGCAAATTAAAAATAATTCTGTAATGGATTCAAAAAATAAATAAAAGGTAATGATCCATTTAGAAAACTCATACCTCCTCTTCCACCTTCTTCCATTCTTGCACACGTGAGGTGACATGTTTTCTAAAACTTCACTAAGTGTGAGTGAAGAAAAGAGCTAATAAGCCACTCCATGTTCTCTTCTTTTAACCAATGTGGGACAATAAGGTAAGAAGGTGAGTTTGGTTTTATTAAAATATACCAACAAGCATGAAGGTGGTAGATAATTGTGGGATATATGTTTCAAAAAACTAATTGATAGATTAGATATTATACTTAAGTATGTTATGCATGCAAAAAATCACAGTGATCCAATGATCGGTTTTCCAAAAATGTCACCGAGAAAAATTATGATAATTTTCAGCTGTCACAATTTTTTTGGTTTATATTTTGAGATGTTTTGATTGGTTCACCGTGATTTTTCAAAGTTTTTTGAAAAAACTATCAGTTAGTTTTTTGAAACATATATCCAACGGTCAGTTTTTATGTTTAATCAAACGGTCAGTTTTTCAAAGTATGTGTCTCACAATTATCTATTAGCTTCATGTTTACATAAGATATATAAGCATATGCTGACAAGATCAGGACTGTATTGTATATATATATATATATATATATATGAAAATGATCTTGTTTACATAAGATATGTATCTCACAATTATCTATTAGCTTCATGTTTACATAAGATAAATAAGCATATGCTGACTAGATCAGGACTGTATTATATAAATAGATATATATATGAAAATGATCTTGTTTACATAAGATATATAAGCATATGTCGACTAGATCAAGACTGTATTATATATATATATATATATATATATATATATATATATATATATATATATATATATATATAATATGTTTACTTTAAATTTAGCATGAAGTTTATAGTGATTGTGGAATAAGTATTTTGAAAAAGTAAATGTTGGATTAGATACCATACTAATGCATGTCATGCATGCCAAAAATTACTGTAAACAAACAGTTTCTCAAAAATATCGTCGCTTGAAAAAATTATAACAGTTGAAGTGAGAGTTTTTCACAGTCTTTATTTTGAGATGCAGACAATAATCTTTTTGGCATACATGCATGATATCTATTAGAAGAGTATTTAAACCAACGGTTGGTTTTTCAAAATACATATCACATAATTAACTAAAGGCAAAGTCAGCATGATGCTTGCAACTAATGGTGAAAATATGTGCTTTTAAAAATCGAGCGTTGGTGCATGTCAAAAATCATAGTTATCCGATGTCTGTATCTCAAAATATAAAATGTGTAAACTATAACCGTGTAAACTGTGGCCATTGAAATTGGTCATTAATTTTCTCAGTGACATTTTTGAGAAATTGGTCATTGAATAATTGTAATTTTTTTAATACATGACATTAGTGGTGTCAAAATGGACAGACCGCCCATTTAGCCCGCTGACCGGTCCAATAAGTTAACGGATCAAGCCTGATCTGGTCCGGTAACTAATGGACTAGATTAATCTGTTCCATAGGAAATGGACTGGACTAGGCTAAAGATTTTTGTCCAATGGGCTGGCCCGATCCGAGTCTGATAAGCGACTAGAATTGATTCGTCAGCCCGATTTGACCCGATCCGCTCATTGATCTGTCCAATAGCCCGTTTGATCCGATCCGTTTGGCTTAGCCCGATCTGTTAAGCCCAACTCATTTTGATAAAATTAATAAACTTGCATGTGTGAGATTTGATCCCCATACCTCTTTCAGAGAGGAGTTTTATGTAACAATTCTTACCACTAGACTAATTATCAATTTATAACCATTAAATATATATAAAATAATATTTAGAAAAAAATATTATTGGATTAGACAAATTTCTTATGAATACCATGCTCACAAAAAATTAGAGCAATCCAACGGTCAATTTTTGAATAAAGATTATAAAAGATTAGTGATATTTTTAAAAAACAAATTAGACTATTTTTCATATTGCTATTTTTAAAAAATTGACCGTTGGATTACTATGATTTTTGACAATATGATATTCATAAGAAGTTTGTTCAATTCAATGGTAAATTTTTAGAAATATCTTGTATAATTAGCCATACATATGTGACTTATGCTAGTAAATTACAAGGTGCACCTAGTATGAAATTGAATGAGGTTACTTGATTAGAGTCAATCACCAATGACATTTAGAAAAACTAACCGTTGGATTAGAAAAACACATTGTGAATGCCATGCTCGCAAAAAATCATAGCGATCCAATGGTCAATTCTTGAGCAAATATATCATTTCTTGGTGTCAAAATAGGATATGTGTTATAAAAATGGCCCACTTGTTTCTCAAGAAGACATGGGAAACATGCTTAATATCATTTGATTGAATAATTGACCCGGCGGGACCACCATCCAATAGCATGTTGCCGCCAGAAGCAGAACCCCGTAGTGAACTGGATTTATTGTCATAACTTACATTTTCCAACAAAATCTTTTTGAATAATGACTATGGAAGATTTGTGATATTTTGAAGAACAAAACTTACAGTTTTTTACATTAGCATTTTTCAAAAACAGATCATTAGATTATTATGATTCTTTGCAATCATAGTATTATTTATGAGAAGTTTGTTCAATCCAACGGTGGATTTTGTATTTTATAAATTACGGGTCTTTTCTTTTAGTAAATCTTAATTACAATTAAATGAGCATGTTCACGAGTCTATTCGATATTTTTTATTTTATTTTTTCATTTATGAACTCACTAAATTTTTTAAAAAAGAAAAAAACTTATTTAGTAGAAGTCACAAATTATCTTTTTTTAATTAAGAATCTCATATATTTTTAATCAAAATTAGTATTTTTTGACAAAAATCTTTAAATTTTTTAATTTTTAACTATGGTGATGCAACTCTCTCCTACCAAAATTGTATACATTTGAAATATGAATAAAATAAGTTTATTTTTTGTTTAATTATTATTTATTCATGTACTTTACTAGTTGTGTTTTTTATTTTTCTTTTTGACATTGTAATTTAAATATACTAAAAGAAAGTGAAAAAAATTTAAAATTGACAAAAAAGCCCGTTACCCCGATCCATTAGTCCGTTAGCTCGATCCATTAGCCCACTATGGTCCAGTCTATTAGCCCGATCCGGCTCATTATTTTAGTGGGCCAATCTAATGGATTGGATTGGACAGACCTTTTCCTTTTATTGGACAAGGCCGATTCGATCCGATAGCTTAACCAGCCAAGTCCGATCCAATCCGATAGTCCG
Source organism: Hamamelis virginiana (assembly GCA_017140935.1). NCBI lineage: Eukaryota > Viridiplantae > Streptophyta > Magnoliopsida > Saxifragales > Hamamelidaceae > Hamamelis > Hamamelis virginiana. The sequence goes on along the minus strand of JAESVK010001359.1, from coordinate 2,143,387 downwards.
TTAGCCCACTTTCTTAACCAATCAGACCAACCTGATCCATCCATTTTAATACCACTACATGACATACATAAGAATGGTATTTAATTCAATGGCTAATTTTTAACGTTTGGTATGAAATAGGTGACGAAAATTTTAGTCCATTCAATAGTACTCTTATTTATATAGAAATGATGTTATCAACAAATAAAAAACATAATATAATAAATGATATGTTTGGTTATATTTAATTTTTATTTTATTTAATACTTTAATACAAGAGAGATGGCAAAATTTGATCTGTTTTGCACTTTAGCATTTTTTATTAAAATAACTTAACCCATAAAAATATAAAATGACCCGAAAATTGAAATCTTTTTGTCTAAAATTTTTATTAAAGAAATTATTATCAATAAACATGAGTTCGTTAAATCGTTTGAAGGCAAACCACTTAAACGACGTCGTTCTAATTTGCTCTCCCGTAGTCTCCTCTTCCTTCCGTATTCGGGTTACAGTCGTACACCATACTAGATTACGGAGAAATATAGAGAGAGAAAGAGGTAGAGAGAATCTGTAAATCTGATTAGAGCGTGCAACGGTCGTAGCATCTCAGGATATTGTTCTTCACGAGAAAAACCTCACATCCTCGATCTTTCTCCCTCTCTCCCTTTCCCTCTCTCTCTCTCTCTCTAAATATAAAAGATAGAAACTGAGATATAAAGCTTCGTGAAGAAAAGGGAAAGAAGAGAGGAATCTGAGCTGCTAAATGGCTTTAAATTTTCTTACTTTTTGAATTTTTGCCATTATCATACAATGGCTGACGATCTCTGTTTCTTCATCAAGGTATATATATCTATATATATTTGTCTTCTTAACTTCACACGATCATCGTTAAAATATTATTATCTTTTCGTTTAGAATTTTTTTATCAATATTTTAAGAAGAACAAATGGGAATAGTATGTGTAGATTATTTGGTACATGATCTTTCTTTTTATTTATTTATTTTTTGGGTAATATGTGTAGTGTCTGATCCGTGTATTTGAATAGTTACACATATTTTGTCCCTATATTTTCGGCTTTGTTTTGTCAATACATTCGAACAGGAGCAAACCCAGATTTTTATGGGTTTCTTCAGATGTAATTTTAAAGGTTGAATCATGTCTCTGAACATTTTGTTTTTCATTTTTTAGTCCAAATTCTCTGATTTTATATGGATTATATTCTTGTTACATTATCAAGGTAATATTTTTTCTAGCTCAATCTGATTGGATTCTCCATCTCAGGCTTTTATTTAAACAGTTTCATGGATACCCATATAATCTGTTATTGTGATTTACCCATCAGATTGGATTATCAATCTCCGGCTTTTGTTTAGTTAATTAACCATTACCCATATTATCCGTTTCCCTTTTTAGCATCTGTGTTGCCCTCTGAGCTCAATCAGATCGATCTTAGGCTTTTGTTTAGACAGTTTTATCAGTACCCATGTAAACTTTTCTCGTGATATGCTCTTTTTAACATCTGGGTAACCCTTAAATTACAGGATAGCCTTACTTTGAAGGCTCCTAAGAAATCTCCACTGGTGTTGAGGATGATTGTCTTAATGTTTGCTATGGTGTGTGGCATTTATATATGTTCAATCTGTCTAAAGCAAATTAGCGCCAGCACCAAGACTGGATTTTTAAATGTCCAAGTGATGGAAAGGCCTTGTCCTGTAACTGTCGTTGAACCTTGGGAAATTCCTCATGTGCATTACCCCAAACCCAAAACCTATAGCAGGTAAGACATTTTATATTTTTGAACTTGATTATTTTTTCCTTCTTTTAAAAGAAAAATTACTGATATGATGTTTTGTTGCATTATTAGGGCTGAGTGCACTTGCAATCCTGTGAGATTTTTTGCCATCTTGTCAATGCAGAGATCTGGGAGTGGATGGTTTGAGACTTTATTGAATAGTCATATTAACATTAGCTCGAATGGAGAGATTTTCTCTGTTAAAGTTAGGAGGAGTAATATGTCGACAATTGTGGAGACTTTGGATAGAGTTTATAGTCTTGACTGGTTCAGTAGTGCTTCTAAGAATGAGTGCACAGCTGCAGTTGGCTTAAAGTGGATGCTTAATCAGGTGAGCATTATCTTTGAAATATTTAATTTTGTTTCCCTTGAATTGGTTATGCACTACTTTTAGATGAGAGACCATGCCATGCATCTAATTACATTTCTGCCCATATACAAAATGCTTATGTCTTACTAGCCACTTATCTTCTCTTTGTGGTGATATGCGAAGCTGGATTTGATTAGCCACTCAACTGGATAACTCTAAGAAAATATATCCTTGTTATTGTTTAAATTTAAGATGTATCGTAAGTTGAAACAGGGGTGGGGCAACACATATTATGTAATGTCAATAGTCATCCGTAAAGTTTTAATTTTTATTTCCTTTTTGATGATCATAAAAGATAGTTTCTTTTGTGTCTTGACATTATTAGTAGCTCATGGACCAAAAATCTCCCTTTAAAATTAAAGAGGACTGGTGGCTGGTTCAAACTTGAACACCCATATATGATTCGTCCTTTAACTTCTTTAATCTATGAGGGCATCTATCCTTGATTAATGTCATTTATGGTTTGTGATTTTAATGGAACTAATTTCCCCTTACCTCGAAGGTTGGTACTTTGTTGCTTAGAATTTCTCTGTCTCTCAAAAGGAGGGAATATGCTTGGGACGCTGTTTCGCAGGAAGTAGGCTAGCATTGCACTCATCATGCATTTCAAATATGCAAATGCAAATACTTCACTAGCATAGCATTTTAACTTTATTTGTGCCTCATCTTAAAGCGTTGATCCACTCTTTTTCCTTCTGTTAATGGAGCCTAAATGAAACCCATAGGCATTTGAATTTGGACAAGCAGTGTGGCTTCTCAAAGAGTTAGTAAAGGAGAAACTCTAGATCAGTTATTTCTTCACCTCTATTGGTGTCAGCATTTGGATTGTAGAGCAAGTGCAGTACCATGTTTACGAAGGAGAAATATGGCAGATTCAAATAAAGTGAAGTGTCGACTGTTAAGGATTTAAAGATCTTTATTTGGTTAACCTTGATGTAAACATGATTCTGTTAATGTTGTTAATTCTTGGAAAAAGCTGGGGTATAAATTTTGAGAAAAAGGAGATAACAGAGTATCCAACTTGTCATAAATCTAAGATGGCATGAGAAAACCAGCCAAAGAACCTCTTTTGACTGGTAAGTGTACATTTGAGCCAGCTATCTAGGGATCCAAAGGGTGCCTACAATCTGTTGTTTCAGCAATGTCAAAATTTTCTTTGATAAGAAATAACGCTAGATGTCACTTATCATTTTTTTTTCTTGACTCATTTTCAAAAGAATGGCATTTTTAGTATTTGTCACGCTTTCTTCTTTCTTGTGAACCATAAGTTTAGGGCTGTAATGTAGAAAATGAAAGAAGGAAAGCTTTGTTAATTTCTTGGGACTTTGGAAGTGGTCAGAACTAGAGCTTCTTTGTTTACATAAATTTAATGAAGTGATTCTTGAACATGGGATCACTATTTCATACTTAAAAAGGATATGGTTCTCTTCAAAGTAGCCAAACCAGCCATTTCATATATTTCACCTATTATATGTTGTCTTTTAAGTACAATCATAATTCAAGCTCCTCTTTCAGGTCCAATCACTCATACTTTACTGTGATTCAAAATGCACCTAGTCTTCTGTTAAATGTGATGTTGTTCTACTCTCACATGAATTGCATATGCAAGAATGTGATGCTCCTAAAAGTATTTTAACAGTTGTTTTGCTTCGAGGAAGGTTACCAATTAGATTGTGGTTATTTTGACATGGAAGGTATTCGAAAATTCTGGTTTATACAGTTAGCTGAACTCTTTTTCCTTTTTCTTTTAAAAACAAATCTTTCTGCTTTTGTAATTTTGCCAGTAGCATTTTGTGTTATAAACTTATAGTTCAATATATAATGTTATTTTCTATTCTTTGCTTTCTATAAGTTTGAAATGGTGCTATTGTTGCCCTATCTTGGGTTGATGCAGTATGTGATGATGATAGTAAAATACTTCAACGCTAAGGTTGGTGGTATGTAGTGGTAGTGATACCAAAAAGGAGGGGGTTTAGAGAGAGAGAGAGAGATGCATAAAACCTCTTTTTTTTTTCTTCATAACTTTCTTCCAGCAACCATATGAAATTCTTTCCCTGCCTTTTTAAATCTTTATTTTTCTTCAGCACTTTCCACTGTGATGAAATGAATGCTTTCTTGTCATTTCCTTTTCCCCAGCCAATTTTGAACCAAATGAAGTGAAAAGGGAACTTTCACACACACACACACAAACAAATATTGATAAGAAACTGTGGCCAATCAGAATTTGGTCAAGTGGAGCATCTTCTCAAATGGTGAAAGAGAAACTTCAAGATGTGTATATGGCAATTCCCTTTGTTAGTTTGTTGCCTCATGGGGTGTCAAGTGTCAAAACTGAAGTTGTAGGCATGTTCAGTACTATGTCTGGAAAGCAGAGTAATAATATATTTTTATTTGTGAATTGAATGTCCACTGTCTAGGGTTGAAAAGTTTAATCTGGTTAGCTGTGTATTCTCTTCATCTTTTATGTTTCATTTGTTTCAATATAAAAAGAAATCTTGGAGGAAGAGGGGGACAGCTAATCTATTTCATAATATTATGACCCAATCAATATTCTTGTGATGTGAACAAGATGCTCTTAATGGTTGAAAAAAGTGGAGCTATGAAAACAAGAATATCAATGAGGATTCACTCTATTAGAAACTGGATACGTTCTGCTACCATTTTTTGTTTCATAGATGAAACTGGATACTTCTTTTATGGAGAACAGATGTATATTTGTATTAATGGTGAGAAGAATGGAGGATGAGATTTCCTCTGGGATGAACAAACAAAACAAGAGGAAAAACACTAGAGGGTGCAGACCACCCTACACCCAATATTGGAAGAAAATAAGGCAGTTCAGACCGTTGAATTCTAAGTCAAAGCACCTCTTTTAATTTGGAAATTAAGCCCGCAAACCAGCTAATTTAGGAATCCAAGGGCACAATCCATTATTCTAGCGAGCTCAAAGATTTCTCCCACAACTGCTGTTGTTTCTAATCCTCCTAATAACAAAGTTGTATTTGAATTTCTTAATTGGTAGTTTGATACCTCATCCCCCCCACCCCCAACAATATATATATATATATATATATATATATATATATATATATATATATATATATATTTCTCTCACAATAGAGAAAGCTGGATATTCCCTATCATGATTTTAACTCCTCTGAAAGATACATCTTTTCTAAGATTGACACTTCTCGACAAACGTTATGGGAGAAAATTTACCTTATCGCTTTTGTTCAATGTGTCTTATTACTTGTGGACTGGTTTAGGGAATTAGACCTTTTCAGTTTCTTAATTAGCTCATTATTGTCATGTTGGGTCAATAATTATTATATAGTAGTTGGCAAGGACACAATTCAGCTCGGAATAGCCAAAAATGTCTTGTTCATTTGATCCTGCTTCCCATTTGTTGTCTCTTATGCTACAATCAGAACAGAAGAAACTTTTGTTGGTCAGATAACTCATTGTGCTTGGATTTGGGTCCACCCAAACCTCTTTTAAATCTGATGGGGTTGTGTCATTAATCATAGCTTCCTTTTTTATTTTTCTCAGCAATGAACTAAACTTCCATTAAGATTACTAATCTAAACAGTAGATTTATGAATGGGTTATATGTTGAGAAATATAGGTTTTTAGTGATTTTCTGTTCTTTAGGCATGGAAATCCTTCGTTGTTTTGTCTTTACTTAACCAATTGCTCTTAGTAAGCAACTTAGCAACTTAGCAATGAGCTGGCGAATATATTTCTTTTCATTTTTCTTTTATACTTGATATTTTGCCAGGTGAGCAATGGTGGTATAAACTCACAGTTCAGTCTATAATGTTACTGGTGGAGACCCACATGATGCACAGGACCTATCACATGATAGTTGTCAATATTAAATAAATCATATAAAAGATTATTTTGATTTGATGATCTTAGCCATTTGAGCAATGTGTGGAACTTACTATATGATAGATGATGCCTAATTGATCAATCATATAAAAAATCAGTTCAGTTTTAAATGGGAATAGTGAGGATGAGGAGATGGTGAGAAGTGACATAAGGTTTACAAAAATATTTTTAGGATCATAAGATAGGTAAGGATGTCCTTACCTGATCATAATTCTCTCTCTATTTATATAGAGAGAGAAGTTGGATGTTATAGGGTAAAAAGAAGAGGAAATGACAGGCTTGGCATGCACCCCTGTTACAGTAGTGCAGTAGTGACAATGAGCCCTGGCTTACATAAGAAAAGCTGTACATCAGTAACGGGGGCATTAAGACTGGAGCTTTTTGTAGTGCTGGCAGGAATGCAAGTGAATGAATCCCATTCCCAGCTTATTTATATCTATAGATTCTGCTCTGTTATGCTTGTTTTTTTTTTTTATTGGATGGAACAATGATAGTTACCATATTTTGTAATGAATAATGCAGGGATTGATGCAGCACCATGAAGAAATAGTTGATTACTTCAAATCTAAAGGAGTGTCAGCAATTTTTCTCTTCAGAAGAAATCTCCTGCGCAGGATGATTTCAGTACTTGCAAATTCTTATGATCGAGACACTAAGTCACTAAATGGGACCCATAAGTCTCACGTGCATTCACCCAAGGAGGTCTCTCTCTCTCTCTCTCTCTCTCTCATGTGTGTGCGCACACAGATTATATGCAAAGATTTTGTACTTACTATTGATAATGGTTTTCAGGCTGAGATACTTGCAAAATATAAGCCTTCAATCAATGCAACGCTGCTGATACCCAATCTGAAGCAAGTGGAAGAGATGAGTACCAAAGCTTTAGAGTACTTCAAAAGCACCCGGCACATTGTCCTTTACTACGAGGATATAATAAAAAACCAAACAGTAAGACATTTACCATTAACAAAGTTGATCTTTCAATTACTATGCACTTCATTCTTTCTCTGCATCTATGTATTCAACTATCATTGTTGCCCCACCTGTTGCAGAAATTGAGAGATGTCCAAGAGTTCTTAAGGGTTCCAATAAGAAATCTACGGAGTCGTCAGGTGAAAATACACAAAGGGTCCTTATCTGAACAGGTTGAAAACTGGGATGATATCCAAAAGACTCTAACGGGAACGCCATATGAAAGCTTCCTCCATGCAGATTATCAAATATAAGCATGCACCAATGATGATGATGATGATGATGTAAATAGCTCCTCTCACCTAACATTTATTTTATTTTACTTTTATTTTTTTTTCAAAGTCACAGGAATCAACAGGACACCACCCCTGTTGAAATTTTGGCTGTGGCATTCCCGTGTTGCTTCCATATTTTATGTTTTTTCTTTCTTCCAATTAATATTTGATTGATTCTTTTCTTTAAATTTTTTCCCCCTTTTTCATATGATAGACTCTGTGTATTTAAGCTGATGATAAAGAGAGAAAATTGTGGTTCTACTTTGCAGTCTTCATTTATATTTTCTTGTAGTTAACCATTGAATTTTATGTACATTATAAATTAACAAAGAGTGAACGAACTGTGGATGATATTTCCTCAAATCAGATTAATGGGCTGTCAACATTCAAATGTACTCTTTGATGATGAGTTTTTAATTGTGATTTGTGATGGAGTTGGTTACTACCATGCAGACCGTATTGGCAGGTGATACAAAGCAGTGTTATTACATACTCTGTATATATATATATATATATATATATATATATATATATATATATATATATATATATGGGAAGGGTTCACTTAACACCCTATTTTGACACCCTTAAATCACACCCCTCAACCATTGGATCAGACTCAATCCAATGGCAATAATACAAGCTGACTAAAGTATCAAAAAAGCAACTCTCTCCCTCTCTACCCACGCCCCTTCTTCATCACCAAGAGAGATGCTCTGCCTTCTTCAATCCTCCCGGCGTCAACTGTCACTCCGGTGAGGATGCTCGCCGGCAGCCAGCCATTGTTGCCAATGAGTAACTTGCTTTCCTTATTTTACCAATGGAGTAAGTCTTCATTATTTCAGCAGTGGCAACAATCCTATCAATCTGAACCATTTGGCCGATCTTCTCTTCCAAAGTCATTCGATTCAGAAGGTCCCTAACTCGAACCGTTACAGGCTGCTTCAGGTCTTTGTATGCCATGTACTCTGCTTCTACCATGGCTGCCCAACACGATAACCACAGAATCCCAACCAATGCAGCTAAAACCGTATACATCTTCTTTAGTCTTCAAGTTCTTCCTCTATTCCAACAAACTGAAAATTATCCAATCAGATTGTATCTTTGATTTCGGATCAGTTTGTATGCCGCCATGTGAATTTTCTTTCTAAAGTGAGAAAATCTTCATAAGGTCATGGACCACTTCATAAAAGCATTCTAGTGGGTTTTAAAAATTGTGGTTTCCAGGATTGATGCTTTCTTGAACTCTTTGACATTAGCAATTACAAAAAGAAAAAAGAAAGGAAAAAAAATGTCAAATGCAATGGAGTTGGGTGTTCTCAGTGATATATATGCCAGATATTCGGGAAAAAGCTTGTTTGAAATTGTTTAGACAGCAGGTAATATTATGTTATATCTATTGTCCCTGTGTATGATTCTTGGGTTTGGGTTAGTTCTCTTGTTTGAATATAGGTTTATGTTCATAAATTACTCTTCTTTTCTTGTTTACTTGGGTGGAAATTGAGCGTGGTTTCAAGTTTTCCTTGAAGTCGTGAGTACTGAGTTGATTCTTGGAATCCAACTGGGTGCTCTCATTGAATTGAGGATCCAATTTAACAGACAAAAAAAATTTGCTTCCAGAAGTTCAAAAGTACAAGAAATTTTGGGAAGATTTAGATTATTCAGACAGCATTTATTTTATTTTTTTTGGTTAGCTTGGTTGAAAATTTGGGCAAAAGATTCAGAATGTTTATTGAAATTCAGAAAAATGTGGACTGACTAATTAAAATTGGATGAAAGAAGAATTGGGTCGTTAGAACTGGCAATTTGGAGAAGTTTGGATTCAGGGTTGGGATACTTATCAAGTTTCCTTACATATAGACTATCAGGACCAATGATTGGCCGCCGGTAGAGAGAGAGAGTGAGTGAGAAGTCCTCGTCGGTGCGGCAACAATGGAGGATTGAGGAAGGCTGAGCGTCTCTCGTGGTGATGAAGAAGGGGCGTGGAGAGAGAGAGAGAGAGAAAGAGAGAGAGAGAGAGAGGGTTGCTTTTTTGATACTTAAGTTAGCTTGTATTATTGCCCTTGGAAGATTGCTGTAGATATTTGGAGGCGTCTCGTTACAGCTGGGGATGCCGTATGACCCGAGGAGATCATGGAAAGCTTCTATGGAATTATGGTTTCGGCGCGCTACTCATTTGACTTAAAAAAGTACATTGCTTGCTCTTATTCCTATTATTGTGACTTGGTCTCTTTGGGTTTGGAGATGTAAAGCTCGTATGTTGGGTAAAAGAAGTTCTGTGGGCTCTTTATGGGGCTCGATTAAGGCTGCTATTGCTTGGGTGGGAATTCGCTTGCGTGCTAGTAAAGAGATGAATGAGGGAGATGAAAAAGTGCTGAATTTTTTTTCTATTCCTATGAAACCTGTGAAAAGACAGAGATACTCTATTGTGAAATGAGTTAAACCGTCCCCGAGCTGGTTTAAATTAAATGTGGATGGGAGTTCTTTGGGAAATCCAGGTCGTATGGGTGCAGGTGGCTTAATTAGGGATGAGAAGGGGCATCTTAATTGGGCTTTTGCTAAAGAACTGGGGCATGGTTTTAATAATGAAGCGAAGCTCATTGCGCTTTACTATGGTCTTCAATACTGTACGGACTTAGCTATTCGAAAAGTGGAGATTAAATTAGACTCTTTACTAGTGGTTCATTGGATAGAAAAAGGGAGATGTGGGATATGGTACCTTGAAGATTATTGGGAAAAGATATAAACTATTCTTTCTACCTTTGAAGTTAAGGTACAACATATTTTTAGAGAAGGAAATGCTGGAGCAGATTTTTTGGCACATTGGGCTTCAGATCAGAAAAATGGTATGTGGAATAATTATAATGAAGTGCCTCACTTGCTCAACGGAATTTTGAAAGTTGATAAAATTGGTCTTTAGGCTATTCGATTATAGTCGTTATTATAGTAGAATAAGAGCGTTAGTTTTGTTGGCTGTTTTGATTCAGATATGTTGTTGGTTTTTTATTTTTTCAGCCTTTTTTGACACTTGGTTTTGGGTTAGTTTTTAGGGTTCTATTTTTGTAAACCCCCAAGTGTTATATTGTTTCCTCGGTCTTCCTCCACCTTAAGTGAGGTTTTTTTTATCTTGGGTCGGGGCTACTATGTGTGTGGCTACCGGCTCTTTTTCTTAAAAAAAAAAAAAAAAAAAAGTATTATTGCCCTTGGATTGAGTTTGATCCAACGGTTTATGAGGGGTGTGATTTGAGGGTGTCAAAATAATGTGTTAGGTGAACCCATCCCTATACATATATATATTAGGGTCATTGTTTGATACAATATATAGTACCATAAGTCTTAAAACTCTCGAGCATGAGTGCATAAACTTAAAATCTGTTTTTTTTTTTTTTTTTTTTTTAAAAAAAAAAAACTTGAATATTGAAAGTGGCTATTGTCTTTCAATAACAAAATACAAACAATAAGAGCATATTTAATGGTATGACATTTGAATGTTCCAGAAGTGGAGGTTAAGAGGTTGGCAGATTTGATAGGTTGCAAGGTTGAATTGTGGCCTTTGAAATATTTAGGGTTACCTTTGGGGGGAATCCTAAGTCTTCTCTTTTTGGGATCAGTGATGGACAAAGTTAGGAGGACATTAGATGGCTGGAAAAAGTGTTTGTTATCTAGAGGGGGTACGTTGACTTTGGTTAAGGCAGTTCTGTCTAGTATTTCTATATATTTCATGTCTTTGTTTAACGTGTCGGTTAGGGTAGCTAATAATTTAGAGAATTTAATGAGAGATTTTTTGTGGGAAGGTTGGGATAGGGGAAAAAAATTCACTTGATAAGTTGGGAGGTGGTGTGTCGGTCTAAACCTAAAAGGGGGCTTGTTGTGGGTAACATTATTCTTCGAAAATTGGCATTATTAGGGAATGGCTTTGGAGGTTTCCTCGTGAAATTAATTATCTTTGGTATAAAGTTATCAAGAGTAACTACGGGTTGCAAGATAATAGTTGGAATGCTATAGTGAGTAGGGAGGTGACTTATCGTAGCCCTTGAAAAGATATTTCACAAATTCTTCTCATTTTCTTGAATTTTGTTGTGTTGTTGGTTGGTAATGGGGTGAAAGTTAGGTTTTGGGAGGGTGTTTGGAGAGGGGAGCATTCTTTTGCTCCCAAGGTTGTATAATCTTGAGAGGGGAGCATTCTTTTGCTTCGTTGTTCCCAAGGTTGTATAATCTTTCTGTTGTCCATAATGATCCTATTGTTAGTTTTATGGTTTCATATTCGTTCCCGATTTCTTAGGATTTTCATTTTTTTCATAAATCTTAATGATAGGAAAGTGGGTGAGCTTTCTTTTCTTATGGCCATTCTTGATGGTTTTCATCCGAATCCTTTGATTGAGGATAGGAGAGGTTGGGTGTTACATTCTTCGGGCTCCTTTTTTTGTATATCTTTCTTTGATGCTTTATGTGATGACTCTTCAATTCCTCCATTTGTTCCTACAAAGTTTATTTAAAAAGCGAAGGCCACCCTTAAAATTCAGGTTGGGCCCACCGAATATAGTGAATTGATATTAAGTGAAAAATATATTTTAATTTTTTAGTATTTGTGAAGGTGATTTGGCTATAATTTGTTTTATCCATTTTATCTATGTCATTAAATATGGAGATTTATAATTAGCATTTAATAGATATTTAATAATTAAAAGATAAAAAAATTAGTAATGATTTTTTCTTTCATGAACTCGGGCGATGCCCGAAGTTTTACTAGTATATCTGTATGTACAGACAAGCAGTCTCTTATAACATTCATTTTACATAAAGTTGTATAAGGTAATCTGTGTATGATTAATTGCAAAATATAGTTTGAAAAATCAATCATTGGATTAAATACCCTTCTTAAGCATCATAAAATCATAGTAATTTTTTTTTAAAAATAATCACCATAGAAAACGTACATGTAAGAGAAATGTTCAAAATTTTGATTTTCTCAAGAGCAATGCTAGTGATAACACATGGGCTGCCCTTTCTTTGTATAGAAATTCCATGGACGAACATTTTTATTTTTGTTTATATATATATAAAGAGATAAAGATAAAGAAGGAAAGCTGTTCACGCGTTTTAGGATTATTTTAGGTTCCACCGTGACCAGCCATATTAAGCAATAAACAGTGTTTATATACATCCAGACAACAATGTTGACTGATAAAATATCTACGTGTGGGGCGGCTGCTGCCTCTAAACTTTGACTGGACCGAGTCATGATTGGAAGGAAAAGAGCAAATGCTTCTTTTCTTTGGCAAGTGCTATGAGGTATGCATGTGCTTCACCATCATTGCCCTTCCCCCTCCCTCCCTCCCAGTGGGGAGTTAGGTATACCTTTCCCTCTTTAATTTCGTCCATTTTTATCTTATAATTTTCAAATTATGTATTACTAGTTAAATTTAAATTAGATAGAAAGTGATAAACTGCAATTACTCCCAATTATAGAGCCAATTATTACGAACAAAATTATGGATGGAAAGCAAAAATGAACCGGATTAAGGTTTTTTTTTTTCTTTAATATAGGGTATATTGGGTCTGCTTCTACTAAGGGAATCGAGAAAATCATATAGAAATTATGTTCATCGTGATAGTCAAGATGTCAAAGTTGAATCACAGGACCTCCACTTCATGAAGCATGCATGGTTCTTCATAGTCTCGAAGGATGTAAAATATAATTACTCCTATTCAATCTTATAAATACTACTTAGATTTTTTTTTTTTTTGTTATCATCTTTTAATTTGAATTTAACCACTTTTCATGAAATAATAAATTCTTGAAATTTTCTCTAATTTTCATGAGGTGCCAACCTATTTTGCAATTCAATTTGGGATGGAGAGAGAGAGATGCGATTCACTTGTTAGGTGTAATGAATCTAGATCCTTTGTTTGTGCTTGTGTGCGCTTGGGTGATGTGTCATAATCTGAATCCTCTATACATCATTTAAAGTGAGAAAATAGAGGATTCAGATCATGACACATCACTCAAGCACAAACAGAGAATTCAAATTCAGGTGTAATCGAGAAGATGCCGTCAATCAAAATTAACCAAACCAAAAAGATGCTACCATGCCTTTATGCGATATAAAATTAATATATTCCCATTTTGGGAAGGGGAAAGGAGTCTTGATGGTTGAGTCAAAACAAAAGGGTTGGGGATTTTTTTTTTCTTTCAAAATCACATCTTCCAAATGGTCCGAGGAATCGATGGAATTTTATTGATATTGTTAGGTTTAGTGTTTGTGTGTTGGCTAGTTTCGTTTCAAAACT
>JAESVK010001359.1:2119515-2129806 GCA_017140935.1 Hamamelis virginiana | reverse complement strand
TTAAAAGTGTTGAAAATCGTGTGATCTAGTAGGGATTAGGTTTTTCAGATATTAATTTGTTAATTAAGGGTTTGACTGATAGATAATTAAAACAACAGCTTTTTTTAGATAAATAACTTTTACATGAGATATTTGAATATTTTTTCTTTAATAATTTTCTAAATTATCTTTACAAAGATAAATCCATGAAACTTTTCTATTTTTTTTTTAAGGGTCTAATACTATAAGCCCCTTGGTAGTAAGTGATACTACCCGTAGACCCCTCCTAAAATATCAGTTTTAGATAATAATAAAAAAAATAAGAAAAGACTAATTTGCCCATATTAACTATTCTATTAGAATTGTTTCAATGTGGGTTTTTCAAATTCGTAACAGAGTGGTAGCTGGCTGGATTGAGGGCGGATTTCTCGCGCCAGAAATCTCGGAATATTCGCATTGAGTTCAAATCACAGCAAACATATTACGATTCGGGAAGAAATTGACCACGTTATCCGACCTACCGGCGCAATATTTCTCAGACCATCCTCCGTCGAGCATGAAGAAACAAGAAAAAGTGGGTATGAAAGGTAAAAATCTGATCTTTCCATCCATTTAATCTTTGGTATTATGTATATATATACACTCTAACAGAAACAAAGACGGGAAACAATTATGAGTTACAGAGATAAATTTATCTCTGCAACGCATCTAGCAAAAATGAAACCAAATTTAACGTTGCAGAGATAAATTTATCTCTGCAACGCATCTAGCCATCATGAAACCAAATTTATCTCTGCAACTCATGTAGCAAAAATGATGAACAAAAATCAAGGTCGAATATGATGAACAAAAATCTGTTGATCAAGAAAATGAAACCAAAAAGAGATGTCCAAGCAGCAGCCAAACAACTTTAAATGAACACATCCATACCTTCAACAACAGAAAGACACCAAGGTCGAAGAACTCAAGGTCGAATAACTCTAACCGGGAATCACAGAGTTGCTGAAAGAAAATTGATTTTCGAATGGAATCACAGATTTGCTGATAAAGAAAATTGATTTTCGAATGATCTGGTGTTTATGATAAAATGATAAAGTTCCTTCAAATTCAAAAACATTCCATTAATAAATATAGTTACATTTGTATTTCAAATCAATTTGCATTATTTCTTCCATGAAATAAGGAAAAAGATTCATCAGACAATCACGTACAGCACAATGAAGCTAAAAGTCAGCAAGGGTAAAAACGACATTCACTAATTAAAATATGGATTTATTTTTAATCTAAAAGGGTTTACTGGGAAGGGATCTTATCTATTGGACCTATTGATAATAAAATCAATACTTAGGGTCCTCTTGATAATTTTCCCTTTTTTTAAATAAAAAAAATAAAACATAATTATGAAAAATCAATGCCATTGGAGTCTACTTTAATTATGGACTTAATACAAATAGAAAGCTCATAAAAAAAAATAAAAAAATAAAAACATCCATCGAGATATGATATTCCATAGCTGTAAATGTGTCCACATATTGATTCGCCTCGTCGAAGATGTGATCAAGGTTTGCACATCTTTAAACTTCTTCATAAGCCGCCTACAATCAAAGATGACAGATGATAGGCTAGCGTTTTGGCCTATATCTTATGAATAACTCTTGAATTTTGGATTAGAATGATTAATTTCTTAACTAACACAACTGTGACACTTATTCTAATCAAGTAATAATATAAAGAGTTAAGTTAGACTAAATTTATTTATGAACAAATCACCTCATAGGATAATTTTATAATTAATAAAATTTGACTCAAAATTTTAGTCAATTTGAAAATTATTTATGAATTCAGTGATAAATAATTGCTAATTTGACTAATTAATTTGATAAAAGTGATTATTTGACCTAATTAATTAATTATTCCACAAGCCTTGTTTTGACTCATATAGAACCTTATAAAAACCATAATTCTCACTTCTCCGAAATTAATAAGAAAAATTTTAAAGATTGGAATGAAATGGGCCCAGAAGCAGCCGGTGACCCCATCATTGAGAGTTAGAGTGAAACATCAGCCATTCAGATCTGGTCTTTCAAATCAACGGTGATATGAATCCTTCACCGTCCAATCCAACGGCTACTAATCAATATCGTTATAATCAATGTGACATCGGCCGAAGCAAAGGTCCAACGCCTCCTCTTAAACCTATCATAAGCCACTTCACAACTCCTCTTTCTCTCGCTCTCTCGCTCTCTCGCTCTCTCTTCCCCCCGACACCCTGCTTCCGCAGACCAGTCCCTCTCTCTCTCTACTTTCTTTCTCCAATTCTGCATAAACTAGAGATAGAGAGAGAGGGAGGGGAATAAGGAAGTGAGGAAGGTAAAATATGATGCAGTCAACGAACGGTGGTGATCTGAATCAGCAGCAGCAACAGCAGTGGATGCAGCAGTATCAGCAGCAATGGATGGGGATGCAGTACCCGGCGGCAGCTATGATGACGCAGCAGCAGATGATGATGATGTACCCGCAACATTACATGCCATATCATCCTCATCATCAACCTCAACAGCAACAGCAGCAGCAACAACATCAACCTCAGCGGCAACAGAAGCAACAGTCTCAGAAGCAGGGTTCAATGGACGAGGTTAAGACGATCTGGGTGGGTGATCTGCACCACTGGATGGACGAGAGTTATCTGCATAATTGCTTCGCTCACGCCGGGGAGGTCAGAACTCTCTCTTTCTCTCTCTAGAATTCTTAATTTCTCTTTCTGGAAATTTATTTTTTTTCTGTCTTTATAGGTTGTTTTGTTTATTGTTATATGCACCGTATATTGTTTGGTTATTTGAAGAATCTGTTGACTGTTGTTTTAACCAAATAGAATTTTAGGTTCTAAACTGGTTAATATTATGAGGTTAGTTAATTTGCTTAACGTCATTAAAACATACTTTAAACTGAATTTTCAGGGCATGGTTGGAAATCACATGAATGTATAGACGGGGATAATTATAAAGTTTAGGTATATTCCTGATAAAAAAAAAAAAAAAAAGTTTAGCTATTGGGAGATGTTTTTTAATTAAATTTAGAAGTTGTAGGGTAAGAATACTAATAGGTAGAATGTGACTTTAATACTAATTGGTTGAGAAATAAGAAATAATAAAATTTTAAGGCTAGAGATACTTGATGTGATCCTCATTTTCTCTCCTTTATGGATCAATTTCCATTAGGATGAGAATGGGAGGGTGTAGCCCATGGTATTTGTGTAGGGTGGATGAAGTGGAGAAGTAAGTCTAGGGACTTGTTTGGGAATTTTGGAAACTACTTGTTGGGTCTACTCCATTAATGCTCTATGGTTTTTAGATAAACTAACTCAAAGTTGGTTTGAAAAAATTGTGTTTATGCCTTGTGTTCTACATAAAGCTGAAGCTGCTGAACATATATATAGGGAAAATGAACTTCCCAAATAGGGATGGAATCAAAACCAGTAGAGGCTTAGAGTGCCTAGAGTTTTGGGAAAAAATGGACAACTATAAGGTCATACATGGTTTATGGTGCGGCATGTTTGGTAGTCGAGTAACAAAATGAGTGCAAAACTATTGTAGCTAAAACGAGGATGCTGAGGACTACAAAGTGACAATATAAGAGTAGATATAAATTTGAATACATTCGTGAGAAACTTGAGGTTGCACCAGTTGAGGATAATACGAAAGTTATTTAAGATGGTTTGGCCATATGTTATGAAGACTAGTAGCTATCCTATTGTTGTCCCAAGTATTGACCCTAGAGGGGGGTGGGGTTGAATAGGATCTAGCAAACTTTTTCTAATGCAATTACCAAATAAAAATTAATGTTTGATTTTAGATTGAATGCACAAGCAATCAAGCAACCAAATAAATAAAGGAGAAGAGAGTAGAGAGTTCAAACACAAGAAATTAACGTGGTTCGGAACTCCTTCCCTACGTCCACGCCTTAAGCTCCAAGCTTAAGGATTCTCAATCTACTATCACTAGCTCTTTCAAGGTGGAGAAACCTTTACACTTCAAGAGAACCAATATCTTCTCACAAGCTTGAAGTAGAGCCCTCTACCTCCAAGCTTCTCAAGGGTTATACCCAAACCCTTTTCCCAAAAGTGATTACAATAAAGATTGGAGTACAATAATGCTCCAAGACAAGCTAATTTGTACAATAGATTGCTCACACTAATAGCTCTCAATGAGTATAAGGCTAATTAAAGCGATTCAAATGAATGCATTAGGTAACCTCCAAAAGGAGGGAAGTGCAGCCTTAAATAGGCTAAGAGTCTTTACTAGCCGTTGGGTCCCATATCCAATAAAAAATTTGGTGGTTGGGAGCATTAAAAGCAACAGGAAAAGCTTTCTAGTGCGTACTGTTCGAATGGCGCAAAATCCAGTTCAAATGGACTAGTCGTTTCAATTGAATTTTAAGTACCTGTTCGAACGGCCATGACTCCCATTTGAATGGCCTAAGTAAAAACTAAGAAACTGTCCAAACGATGGCAAAACCCCAAATCATTACTACTGTCCCGTTCAAACGGGGACCCGTTCGAACGGCCATGCAGACCCGTTCGAACGGCCTTCCAGAAATGCAAATAAAGTAAGTTTTGTTTCCAAAAATTTCGTGCATTAAGGCAAGGAGCCATTCCCAACAAGGTCAAAGGACACTAAGGACCAATTCCAAGATTAACCAAGGTTCATACAACAAGTCCAAGTGGGTGAGGTGAGCCTCCCATGGTCAATCTAAGGCCATTTGAGCTTTGATTGTTCATACTTAAGAGAAATTTACAGAGTTTGCTTCTAAGTAACTCAAATACAAATAAAATTACAATGAATTTAGCTTCTTGTGATGACATGAGCTTCATTCCTTTGTGCTTTAGAGTCCATAAGCCTTGCTTGCTTTCTTGGTTTGCTTTGGATGCTTTTCATTTCTATATTGCTTTGTACATCACATGCATCACTTAACAAACTCATTAGTAACAAAGTTGATTGATTATTATCATCAAAATTTGACCAACATGGTCATGAGGGTATCCATAAGGCTAACAAAGGGGAGTGATTTTATTCGAGTTGAGCATTAGAATGACAAGAGAAAGGCAAAAAAGAAAATGGGTTGAGGTCGGAAGGAAAGACATGATGGCATATGGTTTGACGGAAATCTCGTCTGGCCTTGTATAAAATTGAATGAAAAAGGGCAACCCTTAGTATTTGTGCTTTAAGGTTTTGTTTAGTCATCTAGAGTACCCTAGTAAATAGCATAGAATTATTAAGGCTATTAAGCCTTTGCTCTTACACAAATGATTTGATTCATAAGATGTAATCTTGTTAAATCTTGGAAAGACATTCTATTCAATTGTATTTCATGATATTGTTGAGAAATATATCAGTGTCTTCAAATCCTAATGTTTTGAAGGTGACACAGCTTCTATTGTAAATGCACAGTAAACCCAGCCTCATCATTCACAGCTGATGCACATCCCTTACAATATCCATTAATTGTTACAAAGATTTCTTCTCAAGATATTAAATAGAAACCTTTCAAAATTTTTCTGGAATATGGAATCTGTCCATCAATATGAAATTGAAGGAAACATCCCTGTTAGTAGATATGTGACACTGAAGACCACATTTGTATTCACCATTGGAGTGTATTCGGTGCGGCCATAGTCGGCGGAGCTGACTAAAGGATGACACATACAAATGGCAAGTAGTCAGAAGAAGGAAATTTGGAGAATGGCCTTCCTTATCTTCTCTAGTTTATCCAGATAAAGAGGCATATAATGATTTTAAAGGGGTTTCAGCTTTTAATGCAAAACTTGAAAGATATTCCTTCGATATTTTATATATAAATTTTGAAATCAGGTTTGTATTTTCAATCTTTTTTTATTCTTTTGAATTACTCGAGGAGATGTTTTTGGGTTGATCTTTGTTTCTCTCCTCCCCTGCCCTAATATATTTCACCTGTACATGGGGTGTACATTTTTTTTCCCCCCTTTCCTTTTTTGCTTCCTTTTTATTCATTTCCATGAAAAACATTGTCCTGCATCTTTTATCAATAAAGAGTCTTGAACCTCAGCAACTGTCTTTGTTGGCGCCTAAAAAATATCGGTGATCGTCTTTGTTGGTGCTTATAAAATATTGATTAGAAAGAAACTATCTTATCCACAATTCTCTCCATTCTTGGATTTAAAGCCATTAAGTAATGGTAATGGGTTGGGTTCAAGTGAAATTGGAAATCGCCCCATTTGAACCATTTATCTAATGTCAACTTCAAACCTTCTCCAGCTTGATTTTGATAAATATAATATTTTAAAAGGTGAAAACATTTCAAATATATAAAAGTAAGAAATGGTGGAAAATAATCATCATGTTGGTTGGGTCAAGGGATCTAACCCAGTTCATTTGTAACAGGTTTTAGTACGGGTTGTTTATTAAATCATTTTTCTGAACTTGCTTACATCAGATGAGTTTGGATGGTTTAGTGATGTTCGCTTGTGGGACGTCACGGATGATTTTCATCTACGACGTAAGTGCAACTATTGATCAAGCACATATGATCGCCGTGTCTGATCAACAGTTTTGGCTTGCATTGTGCATGAAAATTCATCATCGATGTCCTGTGGGTGAAAATTTTTGTGGATAAGCTGGTAGGTTCAGTTCAGATTTTGCCATCATTAAGAATCCCTACTACTCCCTACGACACCCTTATCACTTGCTCACAATAATCCAAATATTTCCTCTATTATCCCATTGGCCTTCTTAAATTCTGCCCAACATCTCTTTAATAAACATATGAATGGGTAACCCTTAACTTGTCTCCAACGTTTCCTTGGATGGTTATTCGACAGCATGTTAACCAACAACTACTTGCTTCAGAATTTCAAAAGCACTTCAGTCCTCCCAATTTCTGGCGGGGAAAGTGGCTTTATGTATCTTTAACCAACTAATAGCTATATAACTAACTGCTTCAGAATATGCCACCATTCCCCAATGGATAACATCTCTGTTGACTACTAAGCCCTTTTCCATCTCCCAAACAGTTCACCTTCTCTTTGATAGGTTGATTTGGGAGTTGATCACCTCCAGCAATTACTGCAGAGACAACTACTTTATTTACCATAGTGTTCTTTGGTTCTTCTAGTTGCTGGGAATAGATTTTCTCGATTCAATTTCGAGAAAAACAAGCGTCACTATCTCAGCCAACAATCTTTTACTTCCAGAGTCGGGACAAGGAGATTATGGCTGCAGTACCCCAGCCCCCTTTTCCCCAACACACTCACACACAAAACCCTTGCCATCTGGTCTCACTCTAGGAACTGCATGCCTAGAGACGTGGTTAGCTTTTCCTATTCTTACAAGACCATTATGATTTCATCTTTGGTGTTTCCCATAAATGTTGACCAGAGCTTATGACAATCTGTCCTGCTCAAAGTCACTTTCTCGTCAACATGTTCTTTTTCTTATTTTGCTGTCCGTTGATATGGAGACCTTTTCAATGCTGTCCATCTCTGGTTTTTGTAAAAGCATTAGCTGTGAATGGGTTAAAGAATGAAGACATAAGCTTGAAGCAATCTGCCTGGATTTTTCACTGTGAAGTCCTTTATCCTTAATTTTTGGGATAATATTCCTATCCTCTTTCTATTCTTATGAATATGTGAGTTGGTGTCTATTAATTTGGTTCTGTTTTCTTTTGCCTCCAACATCAACATGTATCTATTTCAGATGCAATTGCTTCAAAGTAGGCAACTTTTGAATGCATGTATGTGATTTGTGTCTGAAATATTTTCTCATTTGCATCTACCATGTTAATTCGTAGTGCATCATGTGTAAAAAATTGTTTTATGAAGTTTTGATTTGAATTCTTGAATGTGCCATTTTTGGATTGCAGATTTGCTTTACTTGTGGAGAGATAATTATCCGGCCCCTCTATCTGATTAATTTTCTCAAACCAGATCATGTTGCTATTCATTTCCCTATTTTATGTCTGTGCTTGCTGACCTTGGTGTCATGAAATCTGCAGGTTTTCTCCATAAAGGTTATTCGCAATAAGCAGACTGGTCAGCCAGAGGGATATGGATTCATTGAGTTCTTCTCACGTGCTGCCGCTGAGAAAGTTCTGCAGAGCTATAGCGGCACTACAATGCCAAATACGGAGCAGCCCTTCCGCCTGAACTGGGCAACCTTTAGCACAGGGGATAGACGTTCTGATGCTGGTTCTGATCTATCTATATTTGTTGGAGACTTGGCATCAGATGTCACTGATACATTGTTGCAGGAAACTTTTGCTAATAAATATCCATCTGTTAAAGGTGCTAAAGTTGTTATTGATCCAAATACTGGACGCTCAAAAGGCTATGGCTTTGTTAGGTTTGGTGATGAAAATGAGAGGTCAAGGGCCATGACTGAAATGAATGGCGTGTACTGTTCAAGTAGGCCCATGCGCATAGGAGTTGCTACTCCCAAGAAGTCACCTGGATATCAACAGTATGCTTCTCAAGGTATATTATAATGCTTCCAGCTCTGCAAATGCGTGTAAAATTTAATAGTTTTTAATTACTTCTGAGACCCAGTCAGGAAATGATATTGGTTTTTATGTGTCCAATATTTCTTGTTAAATACTTCCCAACCTGGTTCAGCTTTAGTCTCCCCAAGAGTATTTTGGTTTTAGGTATGTATAATGAATGAAGGCAATCTTCTCCTTCAGTAGTTTGAATGTTGCCAATAGTTTGTATGTTGCAGTTTTGTCATTTCCATAATAGAGTCTCCTTCAGTAGTTTGAATGTTGCCAATAGTTTGTATAGTCAATCTTCTCCTTCAGTACTTTTGTCATTTCCATAATAGAGTGTGCGCGTGCGTGCTTGTGCTCGCGTGCGGCGTGTGTGCCTGTGCGCGCGCGCGCGCCGTGCGTGCGTGTTTGTGTGTGTGTGCAGTTTTGTCATTTCCATAATAGAGTGTGTGTGCGCGCGCGCGCGCGCGTGTCATGTATGCCAAAGTCATGGTGATTCAACGGTCGGTTACTTTGAAATGTCACTGAGAAAAACTGTGACAGTTTTTAGTGGTCACAGTTTTTCATACATATATTTTGAAATTCTGACATTTGATTACCATGATTTTTGGCGTGCATGACATCCATAAGTACAGTATCTAATCCAATGGTCAGTTTTTAAAAATATGCTGACTAGATCGGGATTGTGTATATATATATATATATATATATATATATATAATATTTTATGCTTTTGAATACCAACGATATGTAGGAATTTTCATCTAAAATTTCTAGATGTTCTATTGTTAATGAGGAGCCATTACCTCAGTGCTGCTGCTGCTTCTTTACTTCCGCTCTTTATTTCCGTTACCTATCTTTGCACTTGAGGAATTGCTCTCTTAATTTATTGGTTATGAAATTGAGATTATTATTACCGTTATTGCTATTGTTATTGTCATCATCATTATCATCATAATCACCATCATTGCTGTCGTCGTTGCTGTCATTGTAATCATCATCTCATCCCCATTTCCTATTTAGATTTGATGGCTGCCCATTTTCCATCCTTCCACCCCCCTTTTTTTCCCATATATAGGCTGAAGAGTTCTTAAATGTCTAGCTAATACCTTTAATTTTCTGTTACCATGGTGGTTTGCATGTTTTTGCTGTCTTTCCTGTTTTGGGTAATTGAATCCTGTAATATATATATATATATATATATATATATATATATATATATATATATATATATATAGATATATATAAAGATATGTCACAAATATATATATATATATATATAAAGATATGTCACAAATACAATGGGGACTGTCACCAGCTGGCCTGCTTAATTTGTAACCAAAGTTGCATGTGAATTCAGGTGCTGGGTTTACATATGATTTACAGAGGTGTGGGTAAAAGTCCATGGATTAATGGTATAGTTTTCCATCTTGAACAAAAATGATGGGTATGTTCAATAAGACAATAATCTTTATTTACAGGGGCATACTAGGGAGGGTTGCTAACCTGGAGGTTAGCCACATAAGACAACTCTTATCACGCGAGGATTGGGTTTAGAGAAGGGAACAAAGCAACTTGAGAGATACTGAGCGTGATGGAGGGTGACCCGGGTCGATCCTCCTTCCCATTGGACCTTGGAGGGGTATTCCCTTGCTTTAGAACTTCTGTCCCAACCTTCCAGCCATCCTCCTTGACCACGTGTGAGGGAGAGCAGCATGCCCTTGCCCTTGCCCTGCCCTCCAAGGTGTAGGCATGCCGGTCAATCCCCTAGCGGAAGGAAGAGAGAGAGAGAGAGAAGGGG
>JAESVK010001359.1:2046483-2062785 GCA_017140935.1 Hamamelis virginiana | reverse complement strand
ATCATGATCAAAACCATTGTAAATTATCAAAACGAATGCACCCTCGATCATGAATCTGAAAACCATATATTTTAAGTTGGTGTTGTGTTAAGGATTGATGACATAATTCGGTACTTCTATTAACCCTTCACTGTAAAATGTATGTTGTTTGGACGCATGTTTAACTAATGCTGACAAACTAATTCGGTTCGGCACTGTTTGGCCTGACCCGGTTTGGGATTGATAGAATCGATCTTAGTTTATTTGGTTCCAATTTTAGATCAAACCAAGTTAATTACACCCTTAATTCTCACCATCAATTTCAATTCTCCTTGTGGGCTTCAACACCATCTTCACCTTCCGTTCCCCTTAGCGACGCTCACTACATAAGAAAAAGAATGTCTCATTCGAGCTCGAGTCTGAAACCTTTTTTCAGGATTTTATTGTGTTTAGGTTTGCGATCTTCACACATCATTCAAATATATCGGTCATCTTTTACTTTAGATAGATGATGTATTGTCACGATCTTAAGTATCCAACTACAAAAATTCAAGTATAGAAAAATATAAATAGAAAATCTTGACTAGATCGATTTCCTCAAGCATTGCCATGCCTTTGAATTCCCCTTATTATTAGTCCACACAAAATTATATATGGAACTCAATTTTCTTTTGGTAAGTAATATATATAGCTACTTTTAAAATCACATTAGGTGATCGATTTAAAAAATACAGTCTAAAATGTCAGTTCAGTTAGGATAACGTGTTTTCACGTACTTTTCCACAGGCCATATTTTCTTACTTATCTCTTTTAATTCCTATATATTTCTTATATATATAATTATTTGTTTATTTATTAGTAATTAGTTGTTGATTGTTAATTAACTAAATTTGATTTATATTGTATAAAATAAAATAATATATTTTCAAATAATTTCTAACAAATAGATCGCGACAATCACACTTGAGCCAAAGGTCATTATCAGGACAAAAATGATACACACACACATATATATAGAGAGAGAGAAGTGCTATAGTCTAATGATGCATCAGGTGCCCTCTTGTAGAGTCACTTTCGGTACAAATTTTAGAAAACTGACCCTTGGATTAGATACCCCAATCATATATGTCATGTCTGCCAAAAATCACAGTGATCCAACGGTTGGTTTTTGAGAAAACTGACTGTGAAAAAATGATAACATTTTAAAGAACAAAAAGTCACAGTTTTTCAAAGTTACATTTTTCAAAAACCAACCGTTAGATCACTGTAATTTTTGGCAGACATAACATACATAGTATAAGTATTTAATCTAACAATCAGATTTTCAAAATTTTCATCGCAAATGTCTCTACAAGAGAGCACCTGATGCAAGAAGCATCAAGTTCACCTTATATTAGAAGCTATATATATATATATATATATATATATATATATATATATATATATATATATATATGCAAGTGAGTCTAACACGCATTCAATTCCACAGGATGGAAGAATTTAATACAAGGAATATATGGTTTTGGTTCACCAAATTATATTCCAAAGGTTTGTTTATATCTGAAAGGAAGTTGTCGGCAACATGACAGAAAGATTTGGAAAAGGTCGTTATCAATATTGCACTCAACAGAGCCCATTAAAACACCTCTTTCATTCTTCGGATCTCCTAACAACTAAGTTTTTGTTTGGTTCCCTCAACCAAAAAAAAGAATAAAATAAAATAAAAAAAGAATAAGATTTAAAAAATAAAATAAAATAGAATTGAATAAAAAAAAAAGAATAAGATTTAAAAAATAAAATAAAATGGAATTCTTCAATTCGTACGTAGAGGAATATATTTATTAATTCAATCTAATTTTCAATATTTTTCGTTCCTTTTCCTTCTTGTTTTTGAGATCTAAATAAAAGTTAAAAGCTCCTTCTTTCTTATTAAAGACTCGTTTGCATTAATTTATTTCCTAAAAACACTTTTAGAAAATTATTTCTTTACATATTATAATTTTTATATTACTAATTAATTAAAAGTAACAGTGGCAAAAGTCGAAGTTTTTTACATTCTGTCATAAGCACTTTATCTCTTAGATCAAGTAAAATATTTTTTAATTCTAAAAATAATTTTAGGAAAAGCTAAGGGCTTGTTTACTTCGTGAAAATTTTCGTAATTTTCATTTTCATTTTCAATAAAAATATAAAACAGTTTAAAAAATGCATTTACTTGTAAAAAATGAAAACTATTTTCAAGAAAATGAATTCAGTTTTTAAGAAAATGTGAAAACATAAAAAAAAATAAATAAATAAATAAATAAATAAATAAAAACATTTTTTGTATTTTCACGTAGACCAACTGTAAAACCAAAAAATAAAAATAATAAAACATATAAAGATAATATATAATTTTAGTAAATGCATTTATACTATTTTTAGATTTTGAAAACAGTTTTAATTTTTGCGAACACATTTCCTAAATTTTGAAAACTGAAAATGAAAATTGTTTTTTAAAAATTTTCACAGAAAATAAAAATTGTAAAAATTTTCACAAAGTAAACAGGCCCTAATATTATAGACGGGACTTAAGTAAAGGTCTAAGAATGATGGTAACTTGTAATTAACAATCATTATAATGCAAATTAAATGGCCTAGATTTAAATTCTAATTAAAAAGAAAAAAAAAAGTAGATAATTAATTAAGTAGGTGCTACATGTTATATATGTTTAAGGATTGACTAATAATTATGTACAATTTAATTTTAGAAATGATGGTGCATGCATGTACAAAAATACAATTGACATTAGCCTGCAATTTCTTGGAAGACCTTGGAAAATTTAATCATGTGCTCTATTCGAATGGCTTTTTTTTAATTTATTTTTTATTTTTTAATTTTCCTAGTCAAATTGATGATTGGATTGAGACATTTTAGGGCATGCAAATATACAAAATATCCCACTTGCCAATATTCATTATGCAAAGTCAAATTGGGAGAAAGAGATAACACAGTAAAATGGTCGTATTCAAAACATCATCGTATTCAAAATAATTTTGCGTAAACTTAAGGGAAATAATAATTATTTGTTTGCTATAAAAGTACGTATGTTTAATTCATGTGTTTATCAATGTAAACACGAAACATATATCTCCCATTTGTTTGCATGTGAAGCATCTTTGATTTGATTCCTTGTTAAGTTCTTTGATTTACATAACAGCCAGCTTAAGCTTTTAATTAGGTCGGGTAATACATATATTATTCTTGCCATGATTTGTTTATGTAACAGTTTTTATGAACCGACCATTAGATTAATGTGATTTCTGACATGCATGATGTGTGTATATATATATATATATAAAAGTAAAATATCTTATCTAACGGTCGGTTTTTTAAAATAATTGTTTCAGATTGGATTTTGTAATGAACTTGACCCTTCAGAAGAATAGGCAAATTAATTTGATATTAAAACTAGATGCCTTGTAATAAGGGGTGACAAATGGGCGGATTTGGGTTAGGCTACAAAATGTACATGATCCATTTAAGATACCATGTTTTGAACCATTTAGATCCATACCCATATATCATGACTCTACCCGACCCGCGAACCCATTGATTACAAGTTGTAATCAAATTAATATGTTGTATTTAATACTTTAACCGTATCCCTCGCGACTTATTGACATATTAACAGAAGTGATCGACATAATTAAAGTCAGAATGAATAGATTAAATATTCTTTTTATACATATCGTATAAAATCCACCTTATAATAGCGCCTCCAATATAAACATTCCTTAAAACGTGGATCAACCAGTTAGAATTTGCATTAGGAATGAAAATTCAATTGCCGTATGCTCACATATAAAAAAAAACTATTCAGCACGCTATATATAAAAAATATATATATATACGTAAGCAAGAATAAACTCGAAAGGCAGCTAGTAAAAGACAAACAGAGCATCGTTGGGTTGGGGCCGAAATCAGCGACTTTTAACTCATACACTCACGTGTTGTGAAGGCATTTTCAACCCTCAAAAACAGTGGCATCAGCTGCGTCGTCATAACTTTTACTTAATTGGGGTTTTGATTTTTGCAAAACGAATGCCACCGTACAGCTTTAATATTGGATGGTGAGAAATATTTGCAAATCTTGGACGATGCCATGCCACTCATTTTTAATTTATCATGTCTATTGTCTAGAAGGAAAGAGAGAGCCATCAGAGTTGATGTGTTCTCGTGTTCTAGATTTTTTGGGCTGCTATTTAAACATGCATCAAAGATAGCAGGACATTTATGAATTTGTTAAGAGGAAGATGTGAAATCAGATAAGGTTAGTGGGCATCACAAATTGAAAAATTTTGTTGTGTTGAATTGAAGAAATTATGATAAAGATAGTGGCATCATATTGAAAAATATTTAATTAAATTAAACTGTTCGTTGAGGGAGACTGGCATTTAGGTTAAATGGTAAAGCATGTAGGTGTCATATTTAACAGCACGGTTCAAATATCTGTTAGAGTGCCACGTACCCATCATCCTCAAATTTATAAAATACTTGTATAAAAAAATTTTGATTTAAAAAAATTTAAAAAAATAATAAATTCTACTACCGGTGACAAAGGAATTATATTGTATAAAATTATTTTATAATTAGTGAATTATTAAAATGAAAACAAATATCACTACTAAAATTCAAACCCAAATCAAAGAGTACTACTAGGCTTACATTTTTTACCAACCGACCTTAATAATATCTTTCCATGCACATATTACCCTCTCATATTGTGTTGTGGTATTGTGATTGGACAATATATGTTTGACAGTGGCAACAACCATAGAAAGGGTATGATTATAGATAAGCCCAATTCTCAATCCCCATAAGAAAAAAATAAAAAGATAACAAAGAGTCAAATTTTTTGTCACAAGTGGGGAAATCCTGTTGGTAAAAGTCCTCTCATCTTGTGCTTTTTTCTAAGCAGCATGCTTCCCCAAAATTAAATAAAAAGTATAAAGAAAATCAAGAAGAAGATAGCAAAATCAAAACCATTTGCTGTGGTGTTGACAGCTACTTGTTTCTAATTGGGAATATTTAATTTGCCTAGCTTCACTGCCAAAAGCAGACCCATCAATTCACAGCTCACAACTTCATATATGAGCTAGCTAGCCAGCTTCTCACAATATTTCAATTAACCACCATGCAATAATAGGCATGCATATTGCCAATTAGTTATTACACACTGATAAAGACATCAGAGTTAGGTTTAAGGGTTGCATAATAGAGCAAAAAATCCAGGTTTGGCTTCAAGTTCAGTAAATATGGCCCATTCTAGACATACCAAATAAGCTTTAAACCATTTCTTCATGCAACCTCAATAAAGATAAAAAATATAATTTTAGAAAAGAAAATAAGGGAGAAGAAAAGGATAAGTTTAAATATCTCTCATCCATTTCTTTATGAAAAATACACTTCTTTTTTCTCCTCCCGGCCCCCCATGGAGAGATATTCTTATCTTTTCTTAGACTAGCCTCCTTCGGACATCCGCACCAGAAGAGTTATAAAATATAAATGTAGGGCCTGTTTAGGATAGCTTTCTACTTATGCTTATGAAACAGAAGAATAAGAGAAACAGAAGCACAAGTCAGTTGTATTTGGAAACTATATTTTAGAAGTGTTGTTGGCACTAAAAATACTTTTCTGTCTGTTTGGATACCATCTGAAACTACTTATAATCTTGAAATGACACAATTACCTTGCAAGATATTTTTTTTTCTTTCCTACTTGGCAACAAAATTATAAATAAGGTTATTTATAATTATAAATAATAAATAATAAATAATAAATAATAAATTTATAAATAATAAATAATATAAACATAAATAATAAAATTATATTCGATAAATAATAAAATTATTTATAATAAATTTGTAAATAACTTTGCAAATTTAACTATGTGTCATATAAATATTAAAGTTTGGGACATGAATGGTATAATATTTACTGAAGTTAATGTTACAGGTGCAAACTTGTCATTTATGAATTTTATCAATAAAAAGTAGCTTCTACTATTTTGAAAAGTAACCCCATAGGTGCTTCTCCGAATAAGAACCTAAAAGCAAATTTTTTACTTAAATAACTTTTCTCCTTTTTGCAAAACAGGTACTACTTTTACTTTTTGGGATTAAAAAGGATATTTTCCTTCTTCTTCTACTCCATCCAAATAGACATGTACTATTGCTCCTAGTTATTTTTATTGATTTATGTGACAGTGTGACATAAATGACAATTTTTTGTAAATTATCATATAAAATAATAGTATACTAATTTGATAATCATCGTCATTTGTCTAGTTAATTTGAAATTAAAAAGCCTGCAGCCTAATTACATGTATCTGTATTTATAAGAAATGTGATTTTAACTTTTAGTACATAAAAATAGAGTCCCAATCTAGTACGCATATGCTTGCTGACATTCGCGAAAATCAACATGAAGCTCATATGAAATTATAGGATGCATATTTTGCAAAATCGACCGTTGGATTAGATACCCTTGTTATGGATGTCACGTCTGTCAAAAATCACAGTGATCTGATATATGCATCTCAAAATAAAGACTGAAAAATTCTAATTGCTGAAAACTGTCAAAGTTTTTCTCAATGGCATATACGAGAAACCAACCGTTGGATCACTGTGATTTTTTGTATGTCTGATATGCGTATGCATAGTATCTAATCCAACAGTCAGTTTTTCAAAATATGCATCCCACAATCACCTCCACTTATCTAATCTAACACTCAATTTTTCATGCTAACTTTCGCGATAAGATCATTTCTGAATAAGAATATATCAATATCCATTTTTAGTATTGTGAAGTATTTGGAACAGAAGTAGGTTTTTATTGTTAATAAATATAAAAGAAAATTTTAAAATTTAAAACTAAAATTGAAACAAAAATAAGCTAATAGAGCAGCATTAATCGTTTATATATATATATACTAGTATTGACCCGCGCGATGTGCGGCAACCATAAATAGAATTAATATAATTAATTGCATGGAGAAGAGAGTATGGCAACATGCAGAGAGTAAAAGAAAACATACCTTCTAGGAGAAAGACGTAGCTAGAGAGAGGTGGGGCTGCTTGCGTGGAGAGAGAGAGAGAGAGAGAGGAGGGATTGCGTGAAGGATACCTATTAGGCTAATATTCTTAAAAAATAAATTACGTAAAGCTTAATGTTTGATATATATTATGGATGTGGGAGCCTCTTATCACTTTGAAATCAATTCTTATCTTAATATAAATTAAAACCAATTGAGAGAGAGAGGAGAGAGGTGGGACTGCCTACCGTGAGAGAGAGAGAGAGAGAGGAGGGCAATTCCCTTTGTGGAGAGAGAGAGAGAGAGAGAGAGAGAGAAAGGAGGGGTTGGTTTCAAAATTGAAATTAATTCTTATCTTAATATAAATTAAAACCAATTGAAAGAGAGAGAGAGAGAGAGAGAGTAAAATCAACCTATAATAGTGAAAAAAAGGAGAGAAGAGATTGAACTTCTTATCTGCGTATTTATTATGGATGTGGCAGCCTCTTATCACTTTGAAATCAATTCTTATCTTAACATAAATTAAAACCAATTGAGAGAAAGAGAGGAGAGAGGTTGGGCTACCTGACGTGGAGAGAGAGAGAGAGAGAGATAGAGAGAGGAGGGCAATTCCCTTCATGGAGAGAGAGAGAGAGAGGAGGGGTTGCTTTCAAAATTAAAATCAATTCTTATCTTAATATAAATTAAAACCAATTGAGAGAGAAAAAAAAAATCAACCAATAAGAGTGAAGAAAATGAGAGATTATATGATATTTTTTTACAAATAAAAGAAAATAAAATCAACCAATTAAAATGAAGAAAGGGAGAGAATTAATGAGAGAAGAGAATGAAAGAATGAAGCAATTATAGGACTGCCATATCAGCATAACAAACTGCTTTATATATAATAAGATATATAACTAACCCCCTCTCTCTCTCTCTCTATATATATATATTTAAAGGGTATGATCTGCCTCAATTAAAATCAAATTAAACCTGAAACCGACTGGACAAACAAATGACCTCATCACTCCATCACCAGGAATTCTCCATCTATCAAATCACGACTTTAATTTAACCCGATGGAGCTTTATATTGACCACCGCTATCAAATCTATGAATCATGATTGCTTTGCTTTAAATTCAAAAACAACAAATATGAAATATTCCTAAATAAATAAATAAAAATGAAAATTTAAATCAAGACAGAAAAATGGAATGATTTTTTATGACAACATCCATCTCTAACTAAAAAGACAATTATGTCTTAACTTAAGAATCTCACATCCATAATTATCAGAATCGGACTGGACATCGATTCAGTCAAAGCACCGGTTCACAGATCTAATTATTGGATTAATAGTCGAACTGCTTAATTACAAAATATGTATTATTTTAAATATATTTGGAATTTTTACAAGTATATGAATATAATAAGGTTATATTTTATAGATTGCATCATAATAACAATTAGTAAATCATAGCTTAGTGGTAAAAATTCTCATTTTTTAATTTTTAGAGAGGTTAGGTGTTCAAACCTCAGTGAATGCAACGTCCATAAAAAATATTTTTAATTGTTAATTAACCGGTCTAGCCGGCCCGCTGGTTTTTTTCCTTATCTAGTCCAATAACAAACTCAGACCGGTTAGGGGTCCGGTTCTGATAACTAGGGTGACAACTATACTCATTGTGGAAAGATGGTGTTGACAAGGGAAAAAAGCTCCTCTCAAGTCTTACCCTCCGGTCCCCAGGTCCATGGGTAAAAAGTGTCACTTTTTTAGTCAAATTGAAGGGCCCAAATGAATCTTATCATCTAGGAAAATTGTTCAGTAGTTATTCAAATGTAGCATGGTGAATGATTTAAGTGATTTTTCTTTTTTTAGTCCAATCCAGTGAATTATTAATATATATGCATGGCCTACCATTAAAAATAAGTTAATACTCTGTACATAAATTATTTATTTAAACTGTTCACCACTTGATAAGTGAACAACTTTCATCGTATAACCCAAGCGGATAGCTCAGATGGTTGGGTTTCAGCGTACCAAGACCGAGGTCCCGTTTTGAGTCTTCTGGACCACCTACCCAGTGTATTTGCCTTGCGTCTTACCCGGTGTCAGTGGTTAGTAGGGTATTGTGGTAACCCGAGGGATTAGTTAAGGTGCGCGTAAGCTGGCCCAGACATCTTCGTCATCAAAAAAAAAAAAAAACACTTCCATCGTATGATTGCTTAAGTTATTTGTCTTATTTATCTCAAAGTAGTAACTTGTGATTTTTATTGGATTGTTGATTTTCTCTCTTCTCCATAAGTTAACTCACCTAATTCAATTCTCTCTGGCCTTAATGCTTTATTGGGTCAATTGCTTATTTTTTTATTTTCAAAAAAGATATCTCAAGTACCAATATATAAAAATGAATTGATATCCATTTGTTACAATGAAACCAAATTTATGGCATATTTTTTATAACAGAAATGATCGAATCAGCATAAGCTTATATAAGCTTATGTAAACATGAAATCCATAGATAATTATAAGATACATATTTTAAAATACTGATCGTTGGATTAGATACTATACTTATGCATGTCATATTTGCCAAAAAATACAGTGATCCGACTGTTGGCTTCTCGGAAATGTCACTGTGAAAAACTGTGACAACTTTCAACGCTCACTGTTTTTCATAGCTATATTTTGAAATTCTGACATTGGATCACCATGATTTTTGGCATGCATAGATATTATGCATGTCATATTAGATATTATCTGATCATCGAATTAGATATTATACTTGTGCATGTCATATTTGTCAAAAAATACAGTGATCTGACTGTTGGCTTCTCGGAAATGTCACTGTGAAAAACTGACAACTTTCAACGCTCATAGTTTTTCATAGCTCTATTTTGAAATTCTGATATTGGATCACCATGATTTTTGGCATGCATAGATATTCATAAGTTCGGTATTTAATCCAATGGGTCAATCAGTTTTTCAAAATATGCATTCCACAATTATTTATAGGCTTCATACTTAAATAACTTATATATGTAAGCATATGCCGACTAGATGAGGACTGCATTTTTTAAAATCATTTGGCGTGTAGCTAGCATATGAAAGAGATTTGGTTTATGTGTTGTTTTTTCCATTCCACTAATGCCTATCGTTTGGAAAAATGAAATTCTGATAACTGTTGCAAATTTGGGAGAATAACAAATGAAAATAAAATTTGAAGAGATTTTAAGCTCTCTTCTAGCACGTTTTCCATTATTCGTGGCGATTCTATCCTTGAATTTGGTCTTCTTTCGTTTTTTTTTTCTCTCCCCATTTTATTGAGGATTTGAAATCAAGTTTTGTGAAAGATTTCTTCAACACCTACATCGCTTGTATGATTTTTTTTTTTTTTTTTTTACCCGAGCCTCAACAGATAGCTATGGGGTTTGAATGGGCTCTGTACACACAAATTTCATGTCCTGAAAAATTAAAGAACAAGAAAAATATGGACAAATATAATTTGTATTAATTTATAAAAATTAACGGGTACAATCTTCTGTTGGATATATTGTTTACAAAAGAATAAAATCCTCTTATTAATTCTCTTTTGATAACTTGATGATCCAAGGGTTAGAATAGCTTGATCTCGAATCCGACAATGGCTTGATGTTGTTAATATTAATCCAAGGGCTAGAATAGCTTGATCTTGAATCGGGTGATGACTTGATGTTGATTCAAGGGCGACGATCACTTGATCTTAAATCAAACAGATTTTCTTGGCTTGATTTGATTCAAGGGCGATGATCGCTTGTTCTTGAATCGGACTTCGAAGTGGAAGATTCGGCACTTGTTTCTTGTGCTTGTTGAATCTTTCAAAGTATTCATAAATGCTTGAAGGTCTGAAGTTTGGCAGAACTTCAATACTCTGGAAAAGTCCTCCCTTCTTTTGAATAAAGGCCTCTTATTTATAGAGGGGTTGATGCTCATATTCAAGAGATCTTGGCCAATTAGAAAATAACTATTTTCTAATTGATTTAATTTAAAGAAAAGTGAAAGACTTATCTTTTTAGTGATGATGTGGCCTCTCATGTGTTGACATGTGTCACTTAGTATGAATGCATATTAGCTTTGATGAGTCACCCTTATTTGTGGGACCCGCTAGTCTTGAGTTTGAATTGTTGACCAATCAAACTTTTGATCGTTGACCGATCGGACGGTGATGTACACTTCACTAATTTTTTGATGTCTACAGGATCCTTTTCTTGCACATTATACCAAAAAAAAAAAAAAAATTGTAGAATACATTAGAACCTGAAAATGAATTCGGTATATTTCGTATATTACCCATGTTATTGATGAATCGGAGTCAAGAAGACAGAGGGCATTTTTGTTATATATCTTAAAATAAAGGAATAACTTTGAAAATTACTAAAAGTGAACTTATAATAAAATGAAGGGAAAATTGGCCAAAGGTCCTTCTTTATGCAATTTTCATGCCAAAAGTCCTCTCAAAAGATCTTTCATGCCAAAAGTCCTTTTGGCATGAATTGAACAAAAATACCCCTCTTTCCTAACTACCTTTATAGCCCACTACACCCCAACCCCCGAGTTCACTACGTTGGAACCCCGGATTCACTATGCCGGACCCCGAGATCACTAAGTCGGAATCTCATTTCACTACGTCGGAAAATTCATTTCACTATGCCGAAAACTCATTTTACTATGCCGGAAATGGATTTTATATGTCAGAAATTGATTTCACTACATCGAAAACCGAATTTCACTACCCCAAAAATGTATTTCTTTTCGCCGAAAACTACATTTCACTGCACTAAAAACGCGTTTCGCTTGGTCGGAAATGTATTTCACTACATATTCTTCATTCATTTTCTATTTTCTTTCCAAAAACCAAAAAAAACAAAAACCCACAAAAAAATAATTTTCTTTTCCTTCATTTTCTCATAAAACCAAACATATAGAAATCCACTATGCGCTACTGTCAAATCTCAGATCTGGCTGTTGTTGAATCTCAAATTTGGCTGCTGTCGAATCATCATCTTCTACCTCAAATCCAAGTTTAACCGGAGCTCAACTAGAAACTTTGCAGAGCTTATGCCCTTAACTTTCCCGTCTTATTTTTTTCTCACCTCTAGATCCATGGTTTGGTCAAAGATCTCATCAGAGGGTGAGAAATCTAGGGATTCACGGGATCCAGATCCCACACAATTTTTCTGCAACTGGTTCATCGGTTACTGAGTTCACAAAAATGCTCACCGTAGATGTAGAAGGTACTGCTGTGTGCGACCTAATATGGTGGTGGGATGCGAAGATAGAGGAGATCGTTTCCGGTGAGCTTAAGCACAATAATTGTAGCCATCGCCGACCGAGATAACCTTTAACGAGCTTAAATGTAGTAAGGAAAAGCATAGTGCACTGCCACCGATCTAACGACCAGAGATGCTTGGATCTCATGGTGATCTCCAACTAGCGATCTACAAATGATTAAGCCAGCGTAGCTTTGCTTTCTCTTCTGATCTACACTATCATGGCTGGACTGTGGGGGGAAAAGAAGAAGAATAGGAGGATGAGGAGTTATGGTGCTCGCTGGAAGAATCACGCCGGGAATCTCAAATCTACCATCGAGCATGAATTTCCTTTTCGCCGCTGATTTGAGCCGGAGACAGAAATGAAGCTCATCGGAAAAATTCGATGGACGATGGGTTGTTGTCGGCGTGCTGGTGGTCAACCAGCACAAAAAGAGGAGAGAGAAATGAAGAGGGAGAGAGAAAGAGAGGAAAGAAAAGGAAAGAAAAAAATTTAAATAGCCTCGTGTCCCTTAGGGGTAATTTTGTCACTAAAAAAATAAATTTTATGAAACTAGGACTTTAAGCATTAAAACTTTTTTAAATAGGACTTTAGCCATTAAAAATCCTAAATGGGGACTTTATGCAAGAGAGGTGTCTAAAATAGGACCTTTGGCTAAATATCCCTAAAATTAATTCTAACAAAATTTCATCAAATTTTTTTATATATATATAAGAATTGCAAATTTTATGAATTGACACAAAATTAAAATTAAAATTAAAATTAATTCTATTCCACTTTATATCAATCCAAATAAAAGAATTGACATAAAATAAAATTGTAAATAAATTCTATTCTAATTTTGGCGAGTCCAAACAGAACATAAATGAATACTTATGGTCGAGTGATGACACTAATGCTGTGTTTGGTAGGAGGGAAAAGTGGGAGGAGGGAAAGGGAAGGAGGGAAAAGTGGAGGGAAGTGTAAATTTGGGTGTGTTTGGTATGGGGGGAAGGGAAAAGGGGAGGGAAAAGTGGAAGGAAAAGGAGAGGGATTTTGAGCCTCTTCTCATCCGCCCAAAGTTGGGCGGAAAAGTGGAGGGATTTATGTTTTATGGGGTGAAATGACTTTTTTGCCCTTTAAACATTTTGAAAACCTACAATTGCCCCCCTTTATTCTCCAAGCAAGCACCTATACATATATGCCCACGCCCA
Organism: Hamamelis virginiana; assembly: GCA_017140935.1. Classification (NCBI taxonomy): domain Eukaryota; kingdom Viridiplantae; phylum Streptophyta; class Magnoliopsida; order Saxifragales; family Hamamelidaceae; genus Hamamelis; species Hamamelis virginiana. Next base: position 2,049,243 of record JAESVK010001359.1, on the reverse strand, counting down.
CTGTTTTATATATATATATACACACACACATGTGCGCGCGCACACGTGAAGGCTTCCAAATTATTTTTAATATTTTTATAAATTATTGAAAGCATTTAAAATATATTTGAATATGAGAGGATAAAATTGTAATTCAATACAATATATCATTTCTCTCCCCCTTGTTTACCAAACACATGGAAGGAAGGAAACCACTTTTCCATCCATCATACCAAACACACAGGAAGGAAAAATGGTTTCCCTCCCCTGAGGAAGGAAAGCCCATCCCTCCTATTTTCCTTCCTTCCACTTTTCCATCCCTTCTACCAAACGGAGCATAAGAGTCTAGCATTAGAGGTTTGATTTTTTAAAAAAATTAAGGAAAAAAAAGAAGATGCGCATGACATTGACAATTAATAGATTACAATTTTATTGATTATAACACGATTTTATTCAGAATCATTTATTAAAATATTAATCACCAATTAATATATAGTATTTTTTTAATAAAATAATTATTTATAAATTTTAAATTGAATTTTTTTAATCCATTTTTTTAATAAAAGAATCATTTATTTTTGTTTAAGCCATTAGTAAAAAAAAAAAATAAAAAATATGAAAAAAATAATAATTATAAAAATGGCAATTAAGATGAAAGAGAAAGAAAATAATACGAGGGGCAGTAGGTAGATTTTTTTTTAAAAAGGCGGCTCCTCAGTCCTCTTTAATAATCTATACTGCCCTTGTTCAGTCAATCCTTCCTTGCTCACCTCTCTCCTTCCCACCTCTTTCCTCTCTCTCCCCGCATTTTCTCTCTCTATAAAACATCAATATCCTCCTCACAGCTTACTTCGACCTTCTCAAATCATACACGAAACCTAAAATGGAGATGGAAGTGATGGTACCTGTACCAGTATCTGTACTACCACCACCACCACCACCAGCGGCGGCGGCGGCGGCGGCAGCGATGGACTTCAACTTCGACAGCACATGTTCTTCGCCATACATGACTGCTCCTTCCAGCCCTCAACGATTCGGTAACTTATTCTTCAGCGCCCCCACTAGCCCTACTCGTTCCTCTTCCTTCTTCCGCCAATTCAACAACTTCGATAACGATATGCACATTCACACTAGATCCTCGTCGGCAATACCCTTCGTTTGGGAAGAGAAGCCTGGAATTCCCAAAAACAACGATGATAATGAAGATTTTGCGTTTGATTTTAGTGGACAATTGGAGAGAACTTCACTTTCTGCTGAAGAGCTCTTCGATGGCGGTAAAATTAAGCCTCTGAAACCACCTCCTCGTTTACAGTATTCGAGTGGAGGGGATGAATTCGAACTTGGATTCGACGATTCTGTAAATTCTAAGAGCTCTGTTTTGTCGCCGAGATCGCGGCTCGCTCAGGGAAAGAAGAAGTTTCGAGAAGCTTTGTCGTCGCCGCGACAGAAGAAGGATTCCGATTTCGATCCGTTTGCGGCGGCGATTGAGGAGACGCGTAAAGGAGGAAGAACCGAATCCAATCAACACAATTCTCAGCGCGGAAGAGACCGAGGCTCTGGTTCTTCTTCGTCGTCTTCGAATTATGTACGGAAAGGAACTCGGTCTTTGTCGCCACTTAGGGTTTCTGATATCGCATTTGGAAACGAAGACAACACACAAAGCACGACAAGTACTGTAACTACAACAACAACAACAACAAAAAGTTCTCTAGCTTCTTTTTTGAATTCATTTTCGTTTTCCAAGGGCTACAGGAAGTGGAAACTGAAAGATTTTCTGTTATTTCGAAGTGCATCGGAAGGTCGAGCGACGGGGAAAGATCCACTGACTAAGTACGTAGCGTTGTCGAAGAGGACCGTGGACGACGTGAAGAATTCTAGCTTCCGGTCGACGGAAAGTTCCGGTTCAGTGTCGAATTCTCGGAGGAGATTACCGGCGTCGGCTCACGAATTGCATTATACAGTGAACCGGGCGGTTTCGGAGGAGATGAAGAGAAAGACGTTCTTGCCATACAGGCAAGGCCTCTTGGGCTGCTTGGGCTTCAATCCTACCGTGCATGAGATTTCCAGGGGTTTGGGTATCTGACACGTGGACGATTCAGATCTCTTCGTCCAATTTTTGGCCTTTTTGGCCTTGCTGGGGTTTATTTTGTTGATTTGGTGTTTGTGTTCCAAAAAGACAATTTGTCTTTTGGTACTCTGTTTCAAAAATTGACCCACATCTGTTTGATGATTTATGAAGTAAATATAAAAGAGATTATATTAAGGATGTGTAGATTTTGTTTAAGAAATGTTTCAATGCAAAAACATTTTTGAAAAACAAAACTGTTTTTATAAAACAAAATCTCATTTTTATGTAATAAGAATAACTTTATGCTAATCGGAACGCCCTAAACAAAGTTGCCATCGGGATCGGTTTTACACTTTTATTTAAAAATTAAAAAATAAAAGTTTTTCAAAGTATTCCCAGCTAGATCTCCGGAAAGTAAAATGTTTGGAGAATGATAACATAACATGCTTGGCCAGAAAAAAAGTGTCAATGAATAAAGAGGGAGAGGGAAAGGGATTAGCACCACTCATGGGAAGAAAGTGATTTTCAAATCATTATGATTACATTTTGGGATGAGTTATGTCAATAATCTTCTACAGTCTGATTGGATTTTGCAGTGATGCTCAAACAAAGGATTATGTTTTATATACATATTGCATTATAAGGTGTTATTTTTAGAAATAGATATTCTGAGAAATGAACTATTACATTAAATAATTTTTTATATATGTTAT
>JAESVK010001359.1:2012693-2033949 GCA_017140935.1 Hamamelis virginiana | reverse complement strand
AAAAAAACCCATGCTTGTTCCAATAATTAATAATGAAGGCTCTGATTGGAGAACAGCAAAGATCGGGGGCCTGATCAAGAAACAGGATTTTGGTCCAAGGGCGTATCCATTGAGCTCCCTCAATGCATACCATGTAAGCGCAAGAATAATATTAAGCAAATTTTCGCAATTCCGGCCATGGCTAGACACTACTAACTGGATTTTCTGGTTTCCTAAAGGCCCCGTATTTCTAAGTTTTAAAGCATAAAAACAGTCTACCTACCCAAGTTTTGAGAAACTATTTGATAGTGCCTACCAAGGACTGCAAACGGGCCAAGGCAACATGCTTCTTTTTTTTCTCCTTAAGTATTATGCCATTCAAGCTCAGCTCAGCTACCTTCGAATTGACTTTGACCTAGGTCAAGATTGACTAGAGCTCAATATTGTTCAAACTTGTATACGTTTCACTGAGTTCAAGTGTTTTCTTTGTGTAAATATCTTATGTGGTTATATCATTACAATTATTACTCAATGCCGACCTAAACTGTTTACAAGCCAAGCATGGTGTTGCTCAAGCTTGGCTTGCTAAACATTTGATATTGAAAGGCCTTTTTAAGGGGTGAACAGCCTAAACAAACTTCTTAGGGAGCCTAACTCAAGCGGTTCACAAGCAGTTGGCTTTGTTCAGCAGCCTTATGCCCACCTACAAGACATTCAAGACCATACAATCGGTAATAATTGCAACCATCCAATTCACAGACTAAACCTTTTCCTACCATATCGTACTTAATAATGAAACGGATCATATGGTCAAGGACATCTGTTGATCTGTAGGAAAGGAGGCTGTCCTTGGTATGTCCATATAACAGAGCTACTGCCAAAATTATATTAATACTAGAGCTAATTTTAACAACTCGGGAAACTACAAACCATCATCTTCGGCATCCAATGCATGGGCATTCGAATCTCTAGCCTCCTGGAGGGTTGCTACATCCTTTTGATAGCTACGCTTAGCTTTCTGGAAGACAATGGGAATAAAAGAGAACAATCAGCAACCAAAGAAAAATAAATAGAATACATAATATATTTAACTGAAGTGTTGATATGCATGTGTGTGAACAGTACAATCAAGTCTCAATCTCATATTGCTTCATATGCCTTGACCAAGTCGAACCATTTGGATTAGCTTTGCCTAAAATCACTTTTGGAGCTCAAAATGCCACTTGATCTAAAGAGATGAAATGATAATCACTTCTAAATAACTCTTGGGGTGATAGAATGGTTGGTCAAAGCTAGCCCACCTAGCTTTTGCCATAATCACTTCTAGTATGAAAATTATGATATGTGAAGAGGTGGTTTGGAAGTAACTCTAAAGAGATATAAGAAGTGATAGTTCTCCAAAAGTGATTTTAGGCAAAGCTAAACCACATGGGGCCTAAGTTATTTCCAAAGAAAGAGGTGAAGTTGGGGAAAGTTCACATGTGCAAGTGAATAGTTGTCAGGTCTTGTTATGTCAAATTTCTAATGATACATGGAATGTTTTTCCAGAGATATAAGTTTGTAGTTATGCAAATAAGTTTCTGCAATGCTAATGTAATATAGCACTGCCGATGAAATTAATCTCAGTCTGCTTCAATTAGTATTAGTCTGTTTCAACTTTCAATTAATATTAGTCTGCTCCAAGCCTCCAAACAAAAACTTCAACATGGCATACAGAAACAAAGGTAATTTTCTGATTTTTTCCGTCTAAATTCTCGGCTAGTCAAGTGTCTATCATTCTTTTGGTGAAATCCAAGAATAAAAAAAAGTTGTGTTGGGCTTGCTTTCACTGAGTTCACCATTATAGGTATAAAGTAATTGTTCCATAGCACATATTAAGTGGCATGATTACCCTTGTTTTTTCAACTTCATCTCCATTTCTCATATTTGATGGGTTCCAATTCTAAATTCAGATTTTAAACAACATGTTATTGTGAGTACTAATCTCTTTATCTGCCCCAGATATATGTCATGCATTGGAAGCAAATAAATTTATAACACCACCCCAACCCCACTTCCCCCAGTAGGGCAACCAAATCAAAGGTTTTAAGAAAAAAAAAATCTCATAGCTAAAAGCAGAAAGTGACTGGTTCTAATATTTAAATAATAAAAGTAAAACCCTTTTAATCGAAGGTGCTGGTTTTGGGGGAAGGGACGTGAAGGACATTTAGTGATGAGAAAGGATCAACTTCATATATTTTAATTTTTCATTAAAAAATAACCGAGTAGGATATCCAGTGAAGTGGATGCTCAGGCATTGGTAAAGCACTAAAACATCTTGTCATTTTGTTTTGTGGGTAACTTGAAATCGAAGCTAGCCAGTTAATATCACTGCTCAGTTGCACGAAAATAAGCAACCATCTATCAAAATATGTATCAGGATTATCTATCAAGATAAGAGGTGCTTCAAGCTCACTTTTCTTTGTCATTTGATCTCCCGAGAGGGAAAAAAAAAGTATAAAAAAGGAAAAAAAAAAAAAAAATTAGAGGGTGAATCTCCTTCAGCAATGAAAGGTTTAAAAAGCTAACTCATTGTGGGTGAAAAAGAAAGAACGATTTCCAGCCCAGTTTGATCAGTCTGATCGCCTAGAAATTTGTTATCACTTATACTTTGGATATCCCTATAATATTTAGATTGCATAAGGCAGTCTAATAAAAAGTTAAAACAATGAATGGAACCAGCAATATTGAAAGAGATGTAATGCATTCAATTAATACTTACGGCTTCAATCTGTTCAAGGGCACGGACAGCATCCTTTTGTTCCTTCTCCTTGGCAGCATTCTCTTTTCTCATAGAAGCAAGCCTCTTCGCAACATTATCCTTGTGACGTTGTCCAAGCTCATGATTTCGAATGCTGGAAGGATTGTTGGAAATAAAGATTTTGCAGAAGTCGCACCATTTGTTACCCTGGCTAACCCAATACTACAGAGGGAAAAAACATACATAAAAATAAAATTAGAAGTTAAGCACAAAGTAGTTATCAATTTGAATATTAATTAAGCTTTAGAGTAAGCAGTTATATATCAGAATCCATCGATGATGAAAACTGGAAAATGGGTTCTATTCATCAACAAACGTGTTAGAACCATGAGTATCAAGGAACTATAAGACTTATGAAATGTTAAATAAGGATCATCGATATGATTCATGGCACATGGGTCTGCAGTTTAAAAATCATGATGCGTTGATTAACAAAAATTAAACAATTCAAAAGAATCGCTCTTGGTAATTCATCAATGGAAACCTTTCTCATAGAGAAATATCGTCATTTATATATATATAAACAAACAAAAGAATTCGAAATCTTTGAATGAGGGAGTATGCCAAAAGCACCAACTACATATTTATACACTTCGAAGTAGCTGAAAGTTGAGTTTTTTTTTTTCTTTTTTTTAAATAATGTCCTGAACATGAATATATGACTAACGCAGACTATCTCAGTATCTCTACTACTATCCCAATTTGCTAACCACTTTGGCATTGAATTTATCGTTAAGAACAAAGTTTTTTTTCTTTTTCCCGTTGGCATCTTTGTGTCATTACAGATAAATAGATTAAGAAAAGAAATTCACAGAAAACAACAAACAAACCAGCCATGATCCCACTGAGCCGAAAAACAGAAGATAAAGAAAATCCCTTTTTCTGTATCGATTCCTTATATTATATGAGAGAGAGAGAGAGAGAGAGAGAGAGAGAGAGAGAGGGAAAATACCTCAGTCATGGCTGCGGAACTTAATCGTTAGGACAAGACTGGTGACTGCGAGAATTGAAAATTGGCTTGATTAACGGATGGCTAACCCGAACTATTCTTAGGATTCAAATTTAGAGAATTGAAAATTGGCTTGATTAACAGATGGCTAACCCTAACTATTCTTAGGATTCAAATTTGGTTGATGTACTGATGTATAATGCCCTAAAACCCTAACTCTCTCTCTGTCTCTCTCTCTCTCTCTCAGGCTGTGATTTGTACCAAATGAAATTCAGCCATTTGATCCCGAATTCAAATTGCTTTACGAATCGGAGGGTTAGAAGTGTAGGACGTATTACATTTTAATCCTTTGTATGCCAACATGGCCACATTCTATTGGTTACTTAAAACACACTGTAAAGCATTCACTTGAGAGGACCTTCCGAAGTGCAACAAGAGCATACTTCAAAGCCATAGATCAAAGGGAGTCCAAGTAAGCATCTCATCAAAACGACGCCGTCCTAAGTTATGCCTCAACTCTTGCCCTTTTCAGCACCTCCCCTGCGTTTTCACCTTTCAATGGACTTTCGTACTTTCATACTTTCAGTCCCTTCCCGTCACCGTGGTAGAGGGATATAGAGAGAGTAATCTGCTCATCTCACTCACAGAGGGTTTAGAGAGAGAGAGAGATTTCTCAAAGGGGTTGGATATATATATATAGAGCGAGAGAGGGGTAGAGAGAGAGAGAGAGAATGGATCAGTCATTTCTGCTAATGCTATCAAACCTCCTCCACCTCCAGAACCACCTAGACCCAACAACCTCTCTCCTCTCCTCCACCACCTCCACCACCACTACCGCCACTGCCTCCGCCACATCCCCCACCTCCCTTCTCTCCTCCTCCTCCGCCGCCCCTCTTCTCTTCTTCACCATCGCCTCCGTCCTCTCCTACGTCGCTTCCTCCACTTCTCGCTCCTCCTCCACCGCCACCACCGCCACCGCCACCGCCACCCCCTCCTCCGCCACCACTCCCTCTCCCTCCTCCTTCTCCGTCTCCGCCTTCCGCGCCCTCTCCACCGAACACATCTGGCACATGGACGCCCCTCTCCGCGACGCCCAATGGCGCTCTCTTTACGGCCTTTCGTACCCCGTCTTCATCACCGTCGTCGATAAACTGAAACCTCACATCGCCCTCTCCAATCTCTCTCTCCCTTCCGATTACGCCGTCGCCATGGTCCTCTCCCGCCTCGCCCACGGCTACTCCGCCGCCACTCTCGCCGCCCGCTACTCTCTTGACCCTTACCTCATCTCCAAGATCACTAACATGGTCACCCGCCTTCTTGCTACCAAACTTTACCCTGAATTTATCAAAATCCCCGTCAGCCGCCACCGCCTCCATGAGACTACCCAAGCTTTCGAAGAGCTCACTTCGCTCCCCAATATGTGTGGCGCCATTGATGGAAGTCCAATTAAGCTTCGACGCCTCCCCAATGATACGAATTCTGCTAATTCGTATCGATGTAAATATGGGTTTCCTTCGGTTCTTCTCCAGGTCGTTAATTTTCTCAATTGACATTTTATTTTTTTGAGAATCTTGAGTCTTTATTCATAATTGTTCTGATTATGATTTTAATTAACAAATTTTTTACATTATTTCAAACACAGGTTGTTGCCGATCATAAGAAAATCTTCTGGGATGTTTGTGTGAAGGCGCCTGGGGGTACAGATGATGCCACCCACCTTAGGGATAGTCTTTTGTATAATAGGCTTACTTCCGGTGATATTGTGTGGGATAGTGTCAATGTGCGAGGTCACCATCTCCGGCCGTATATTGTTGGGGATTGGTGCTATCCGTTGTTGTCATTTTTGCTAACTCCTTTCTCTTTGAATGGCACGGGCACAGCGGAGCAGAATTTGTTCGATTCTGCATTGATGAAGGGGCGTTCTGTAGTGGTGGAGGCAATTGGGTTGCTTAAGGGGAGGTGGAGGATTCTTCAGGATTTGAATGTGGGACTCAATCATGCACCTCAGACAATTGTTGCTTGTTGTGTGTTGCATAATTTGTGTCAGATTGCGAGGGAACCGGAGCCAGAGCTCTGGAAGGAGCAGGAAGAGAGTGGGCCTCAGCCGAGGGTGCTTGAGAGTGAGAAGTCGTCTTATTATATTGGAGAAAGATTAAGGCAAGCAATGGCTGATGATTTCCACACACGGGTTATGTCAAGATGAGAAATTTCTAGTTTGAAGTAGCTGATTTTCAGATGTTTATTTGTCTGTAAGGATCTAGTCTTCCTGTAGTTCTAACATGCTTTAGATTATTACAGGGCTTTTCTTTTCTTCTCTTTTTTCTGTGTCCTTTTATTTTTATAAGCTTTAGAAGTAGATATTGCAGACAAGTATATTGCATGTGTAATGAATCCTTTTATAGTTAATATGACAAACTAACTTAGGAATGAAATCAAAGATTAAAATGTCTTGAATGGTGGAATTTGGAATTGCATATTGATAATATGCCGTAGAGGTTTCATGTATGAAATTGTGTTTTTCTTATCTCTGTTAGAACTAAAGATTGGAGAGCTTTGTTTTCCTATCTTCGATTTGAAGCACAAAATCAGGGTAGTGATGGGTTAAATATTATCTAAATGTACAATTTGAGAGAATCCTTTAATTTAACTGGTTGTAAGATTAGTGATATGTTGGCTTGAATATTGCCTTTGTGACATTCATTGCAAGGAATTTTGTGTACTGGCTTTAATATGGGTGTTAACCTTGAGGCTTGGAATCTGATATTGATTTGGACTATCGATTAGAATAGTTCTCAGTTGGGTTTGTTTTGTTCTATTGAAATTGTTTTATGACTGGTCTTGTATGAGGGGGGAAACATGCTCTTCATTTTCGTATGCTTTTCCCTTCTTTTTTCCCATCTTTGCTTCTTTCTATGCAACACTACTCTTGCTTTTTGTTGCAACTTGATAGGAAATATCCATATATTGTTGAGATCCTTTTAAAATGTGTTTTATACGTTAGTTTTGAAATCTCTGGTGACAGAAATGGGGTTAGATGCCCAGATATTCTGATCCCATTCTCATATTGAAGTTTTTTAGACCATTAATATTAAGGGAAAACTATAATTTGCATGATTGGGAGTTGAAAAGTTCTAGTGATGCAAGGAGTCTGGTCAATTAAGTGGATATGTGCAAATATGAAATGTAGATTGTATAAACTATGGTTTCTGATGAGGGTTCTTCTGTGTCGACCTCCTTAGAGTGGAGACTTTTTCCACCCCACAAGGCCTTATAATGGATATTGTGTGAGAGAAGTCAAGATCATTATAATCCCTAAACTTTGAATACAATAGAGTATTTTTTCAGTTCCTAGCCGTCTCATCAATGAGGATGATATAGCACTTTTCTTTAAAAATGAGGTGAAGAGAAATCTAACCTTTGATACACACAGTGCAACAACTAGTCAGTATATTCTGCCGTTTCTTTGATCCCAAAAGGCGGTGTTGTAAATGTTCTTCCAACTCTTATGTGAGTTTCTGATGTCAGGGAAGGCAGTTTGCCTAGCCATCCCCTGGATGAATGAAGAACCCACAGACTGGGTACTTTCCTCTCATTAATTCTCATAAATGGATGCAGATTGCTTTAGCAGCTTGCATTGCACACTCCAACTTACTAGACACTCTAAGACAATAAAACAACTTGTAAAGATCGTGTTTCCGATTGATTGATCATAATTTTTGCGACTGTTCCCCAGATCAATTATAACCCTGTTTTATCTGTCTTCTTCCCTTACATTTTGAATGAGTCGGGTTTTGCCTGGTTGTTACTGTGTTCCACAGACACTTCGACTTGCGAATTCTAATACGACAAAACTAAATTACCTTTATCAATGTTAGCATTCTATCCATTCCATCTTCTTACTCTCACTGAACTTTGGAACTAGTCTTTAAGTATGAGAATAGCTCTTTTATGGGCAAGAAAATGTGCTGTTGATCGATACATAGTTTAAGATGGCTTATGAAGCAGTCATTACAAATATTGTATCTAAATCAACAGCCATAGATTGGGTGAGATCAAATATCTCAACTACATCATGGTGCCAAGTTTCCAAATCCCAAGATATTGGGGTTGGAATATTACAATTCCCATACACATTTACAGCCAAAAACCAGAACTGAGACCAATGTAACATAGATTGCTGATATAAAGCATGAAATTGACAATGAATGCACAAATGGGAGGTACGCAACGGTATTTGTAGCTATGTTATAATTGGCTCACCAAGTTATCCCCTGACCCTCTTGTTCCTCTCCAGGTGCATACTATTTTTTCATGGCTTGTTAGGGGCACCTATCTTCATTACATTCTTCTTTTTCATGAAACGCGGGGATATAGTTTCATGTTAATGATCTAATTAGGTTGGTTGAAGTACTTGAACTGATGGGAGTGACTTAACAGGTGCATTGAAGCATGGGCAGCAGCAGCAGCGGCGGCGGCAGCAGCAGCTTCCTGCCCAACCAACCCAGTTTAGAGAGATCATTCCTGCCCAAAATCAGGCACCCACTTGAGAAGCAGTCCAATGCCTGCATGTTTTAAGAGGAACTCAATTTATTTACTCTTTAATGGATTCATTTGTCATTCTCAAGTCAAACCCAAAACATTATATCCCAGACCCATCCTATGTTAAAGATGCCAGGTAGCTAAGCTGATAATGCCCATTGAGGTTTTGTATCACAAACCAGGGTTTTCGTCTTCCAGAGTCTTCAGTTGCTAACACTAACAAGTCATCACGAAAATTTGCAACAATAAGCGAGTGCAGATGTTGAGTAACTAATTACTATTGTACCAGTGCCAACAAGGGAAACTGTAAAGTGCATTTGCCACGGATCTGAAGTACCAATTAATTGAATAGAAACTAGAAATAAAGAGAAAGATTGGGCCAGAGCATGGAATACCTATAAACGCACCAACCGGAAGTGTCATCGATCAGTAGCAGTTAATCTTGAAAGGTAAATGTTATCAAAGTAGAATTATGAGAACAATAGTAATAAAAACAAAAACAGAAACAAGTTTCTCTAACAAGCTTCAAAATTTCCTTATTCTATACAATTTTCTACACACTTCTTATTGTAACTTCTTTTGTTAGAAGGAGAAATTAATTAGAAGGAAAAGTACAACCAGTGGCATCCTTTGCGGTCTTGTCCCTAACTATCTCAGGGAACTCATTTCAGGATAAAAAACTGTACATTGGCCTATGTTATTACAGTCAAATAATGATAATAATAACAATCAGCAATTTTATTTGTTTATCTGTATACATGACGGAAAACATGATTGTCGAAATGTTTTAGTGAGCTGCAAGATGTCCTTCACAATCTGCTTGAGCTTCCAAGGACTATTAGCAGGGGTTTTTCAAAATTGCTCTGGCATTGCTAGTCAGTTGCTAACTTGCTATCAATGTATTCCCGATATTGGGACCCCTGGCCAGTTGTAAAACGTTACAGATAGCTTGAAGCTCATTCGCAAGCACTGAATTATATTGTAACGATCAACCTAACTATCGCTGATATCACCTGCATATCATAACTCATATCCTCATGAATTTCAAACGAGAAAGGGAAATGTCAAGGGCACTAGAAGTAATTATGGGAGAATCATGAGGAAAAGTAAGGATAAATGAGGTAAGTGCTCCCTTAAGACACGAGTCCCCAAAGCTCCTCGAAGTCCATACTAGAAGACACAAACCAAAGAATCGTGGACTTCAGTCTGTTTCCTTCATCATGTCCTCTCCAAATTTTTTTTGTACATAAAGAGTGGATTCACTGATCATCAATGGCACACGGAATAAAGATTTGTCCGATGATTTATACCCCAGCATAGGCAGTTTTCCCACTATTTGGAAGGAGGCCATCCTTGGCCATTTCAGTAAGAACATTAAAAACAGCATCCATGTTTCCTTCTTTATGGTTAATCTGCACAAGGACTTTTGCAAACTCAGCATCAGTAAGCCTACAGCTTCTCAATAGATTTTCTATAACTTGACTCAACTCCTCACTCATTCCCTCTTTGAAAAGTGATTTAATCAGAGCAATAACAGTCACAGTATGAGGAACAAAACCAGAGTGCAACATTTCCTTGTATAAATTATATGCCTTCCGCAGATTTCCACCTCTACAATGACCATGTATGATAACATTATAAACAGCTTCACTAGGCTTGTAATTTCTCTGAAGCATTGAGTCAACGACCCGATCTGCTTCATTCATTAAACCCTTCATACAGAATCCCTTTACAAGAGCTACCACACCCTTAAATTCAATATTACTGCAATTTTCTATCAGTGTATTATATGTGACATCATTAGGAACAGATTCCTCATAGAACAACTTGAACAGAGCCTGCTTTGCTTCTCTTGTCCGAGCCTGTTTATTAAGTCCATTGATAAGCACGCTGTAGGTAACAACGTCGGGAAGAAAGCCCTTTTGTATCATCTCATCATGCAGCTGGAGCGCTTTGTCAATATCCCCTTCCACACAATAAGCATTGATCAGAGTTGTATACGTGAATTCATCCGGAGGCAAACCAATACGCAACATCTCTTGAAAAAGATCACAAGCTACGTTCAGTCTCCTCTGCTCACAAAGACCTTTAATTAGTGATGAATAGGCAACGGCATCAGGTGAAATACCCTTCTCAACCATCTCCTGCTTCATCTGGAAAGCCTTCTCCAATTCTCCATTTTTACAAAACCCAAATATAATTGTACCATAACTTACTACATCCGGAACCAAACATTTCCCCACCATATCACGAATCATTCCAAGAGCCTCTTCCATTCTTCCCAAGACACAGTGCCCATTGATAAGGGCATTGTAAGTTACTATCGAAGGAGAGAATCCACTCTCAATCATTTCATTCAAATACCGATAAGCATCATTCAAGAATCCCTCTTTGGCAAAGCCATCAATCAACGTCGTATACGTCCTCTCATTCGGCCTAAGTCCTCTAATGCACATCTGATCCACTAACTCCATCGCTCGATTCAAGTTTTTAGCCTTACACATGCTATTAATCAATGCCGTGTAAGTAATAACATTTGGAGACAAGCCATTCCTAACCATCTCCGCATGCAAAACAAGCGCTTGGTGAAAATTACCTTCCTTACAATAACCATTAACCAGGGTATTGTAAGTCACCTCATCTGGCACAAAACCCTTCTGCCTCATCTTCTCCAAAACCTCACTCGTTTCCTTCATCCTCCCTTCTCTACACAACCCATTAATGATCACATTATATGAAATCAAATTCGGCTGCAAATCCCTCTTTAACATCAATTTCCACAACCCAAAAGCATCATCAATCCTCCCCAACTTACAATATGCATGAATTAATGTATTAAATGTTACCACATTCGGCAAACACCCATTCCTCTCCATCTCACCAAAAAACCCTAAACCCTTTTCCAATTCCCCTGCACCGCAAAAACCCCGAATCAAAATATTATACGAAAAAACATTCGGCGAAATCCCACCCCTAAGCATCTCCCTGTACACCTCACCAGCCAATTTAACTGAACCCTTAGTCCTAATTATGGAATCAAGAACCGAATTATAGGACAAAACACCAGGCATAAAACCATGAAATTTTGCTAAATTAATAGTATTCAAAGCCTTATCAATCATGTTCAAGTGAGAGTAAGATTTTACCACGAGATCAAACACAGCTGAGCTTGAATTGAAATCATGGTACGAATCATTAAGCCATTGAAAAATTGACGAACCCGTGTCGTCGTTTGCATTTACTGCGAGGTCTTCGGCTAGGGTTTGAGCTGTTTTGTAGAGCTTGAACCTGGTGAGGACGTGAAGGGCAAGGCATTTGCATTGGGAGGTGAAGAAATGGTGGGAACGAGCCCAGGTGAGGAATTTTAGGGTTAGGCTTTGGTCGAATTGGGACTTGAGAAGTAAATACGAGGCTGCTTGAGGGGTAAAATAGGAAGAGATGGATTGGAGGTGGTAGGGGTGGCGTTTGAGGAGAGTAATGGCTTTGTCTGCTAAGAGGGCGTCTGAGGGAGAAGAGAGAGAGGAGAATAGTAGGAATTGTAGGGGTAAAGGGTATGTGGGTTTGTGGTAGGGTTTTAGGAGCGGCATTTTGGGAATTGAAGAAGCTAGGGTTTAGCAGAGACTGAGGGGGAAGAATTGAAGGAGATGAAGTTGTTGGAGGTTTTAGGGTCTGGATCCTCTGCAGCGATAACATGCCGGTACACTCCAACTCCAGCTCTCAAAACATGGCCATGTCACCATGAAATATATGGCCACCCAAGTAGGACAAAAGCTAAATTTAAGAAAACAAATATATATATATATATGGATATATATTTTTTTTTTTTTTCCTGTTTTGGAAAGGAAAATGGCAAAATGCTTTACAATTATAAAAAATAAAAAAAAAAATGTAAATTATACTACACTCTTTTAAAGTTTGTTTTATAAAAATAATATTTGAATCCCTCTTAAAATTTCAAAAAGTTCACTTCCATCTCTAACTACATAAAAGTTATCAACTAATCTGCTCATAAAATCTCTTGATTGTTGTACCAGAGACCTTGATTCGAGTTTTGCCTTCTTTTTGAGGTGGGTTTAAGAAAAAAAAGATAGTTACCTCTTATTGTGTTGCTCATTAATTCAACGGAATTCTTTTCACTATGTCCTTTCTAGGCTAATCTTAATTTCCTATTTTGATTTATTAGAATTTTGTTCATTTCTGAATTCCCTTTTAGATCATTTTTTTTTTTACCACCATGTCATAGCAGTAATTGGAGGTTTTCCTCTCTATACATAGAGAATTATATTTGAAAAAGCATAATTAAAATTTACAAGTAATTAATAATATTATACTCTCTCTTTCTCTCTCTCTCTCTCTCTCCTTGTGAATTCAAGGAACCCTTGGCGGATTCTAGGGTTTTAAAAACGATGATCTTCCTCGCTTAACCATTGTGTCGCCCTACCAAACACTTACTCTGTACTTTTGCCATTTTGCCAGGACCTCCCAATTGATTATCATTACTGTATGAATGGAAATGACTAATGTCAAGATTTAATTTTCATTAAATGTCATTTTACCATTACATGTGACCTTCTGGAGACTCAGAACTCAAAAGGCTTAGTAACTTGACTTAGATAACTATAATTATTTTAAGCCACTATAACCACTCACATTTCATCTTTTAAATCAAAATAATTAAGGAAATAACCAACTTTGTTGCTTCCCACTCTCGCCATTTTCAAAATTTGGTATTGTATTTTCATAGAATCAAACAGGCCATGAGGTAGTTTTGTTCCACTTTGATATTCAAGCATACATCTGTTCATTACAGTAGGAAATCTGGGGAACAGATAAATGGAACAACATTATATAAATCTTGAATGAAGTCCTAAAAATACAATCTTGCTCGAATACACGCACATTAGCTACAACTTTACACCGAGTAAACGACAGTGATTATCTTTCATGGCTATAAAATGGAACAAAGAACACACCTGCAGATTCTTGGATGATTTAAAACATCTCTCAAAGCATTTGGCATGAGAGTTAAGGCTCGAGATCTGCACCAAAGTGGGTTTGGTTTGTTTGGTGGGGGTGGGAATGCTTGCCAAAGTGTCAAACCTCGAAGAAGAATGAATCAAAGCTTGCGAAGGGTGTGGACAACCTCTTACCCATGTTGTTTGTTAAAAAGCATAATATAAGAAAAGAATTGGTAGCTCTTGGAGTTGTTAACCATGCTTTTACTGCACCTTTGCAAGGGTTCGGCTGGACACACCGTGCAACAATTTGACGAACCCTAGGAAGCTTAGCTTCCCATCCGTGTGCCTTAGCCAGTCATGAAGAACAGCATGAACTGGGACAGAAGGGCCAAGCCCGAGCTCCTGAAACAAATATTTTAAGAAACAACACAGGTGTTAGTCTAGTTTGTGCAATTTGTTAAATTCAATATCAATGTGACTTTGGTATCACAATATAGGGCAGCAAAAGGTCTAGTATACAGTTTTTTTTTTAATGATTATTGCCGTGTATTAAATTAAAACTCAACTTTGCAACCCTTTTTGGTCAAAGAAGGTAATAAGCAAAGCAAACACAATAATCAGTTCGAAACACCAATGAATCTTTAAGGGCTGAAAAACTCTTTAGGAGCAACCAAAACAGGTAACTTTCTAAGGCAGAGCTTCTTAGCAGTCGATGCCCCCAGTGAGTGATCCTGCTCAATTGCATCCCCATTTTTACATCTGTGCTCCATGAAAGGTATAATACAACAAGTAGGATTTGATTTTAATTTTACAAGCAAACAAAAGTAACAAGCTATTGGGGAAAAATGGATCATGATATGGGGTTATGTCTCTTTAATCCCTCAATTTTGTTCATATTATAATCATAATTATATGAAAAAAACAAAAAAACAAAACAAAACAAAACAAAACAAAACAAAACAGAAGGGAAAGCCAATAATTAAGCAGATAGTAGAAATGATTAAAGAGAGTGACACAAGTATCCCCTTAGCACTCCCCATCAAGTTTAGAGAAAAAGGTCCACTACATCCAGCCTCCTGCCTTTTATCTCTAACAACCCAAGCTTTAGAGAACCCCTCAGTAAGGATATTGGCCAATTCAATTCTCAATTAAGAAATATGAATATCAAATGACTAAAATCTGACCTGCTCCTAGTTTTTCTCAAATGGAATGATGATCTACTACTGCTTTGTGCAATCATGCTGAGTAGCATTATGAGAAATAGTATCGATAACTTTGTTACTATCATGCCATAATTCAAGGTCACGGAACTCACAGAAAAGACCCATTCCAGCTGTTATAATATGAGCCTATGGAGTTCACAGGCATCATGTGCCATGAAGCAAATCCCCCTCACTTGACCCAGATTGATGGGAAATGTTTGCACCTCCATGTGACATGGTTACCACCAAAGATCACATTATTGTTGAATTTTTTATCTAGATTGTAGAATCGCACACTTTCAGATTACTGTATGATTCATTGTGATCCAATTCCCATCCAAGCTCCAATTCAGTGGAACACCGTCTAACATCTATCTTGATTGGAAGGATGAGAGATTTGTCAACTCTTGCAATTCTGATGAGTCATGACTCTACTCTTTTTTTAATAGCCCATGCCCATTAGTGAATTCTCAGGTCCATTCTTTTAGGACTTTGATTTTCGGGCTATTATGACGATCCTACATAATCAGTCCTCCCGAAAAATAAATTGATACTGGTTGATTTTTAAAATTAATGAGGATTCTTTTTTTTTTTTTCATAATTACAGACACTTGATCTCTGCATTCACATGGATGAGCAAAAGTTCGATGCATTACCCAAAGAAGATTTGACATTATTCAATTTGCATTCACAGATAGGAAAGAATTTCAAATATTACATTCCAAAGCTATCTTTTCAACGAAGTAATTTTTCGTAAGAGTTACAATTCTTTGGTCACTATTCTATGAGAAATCTATTATATTGAGACTGTTGTACAGTTGAATGCACTTCTTAATGTCTTTTATGAGATTCAATAGTAATATTTGTTTTTCCACTCAATTTTTTTTTTTTTTTTTTTTTTTTTTTTTTTTATTTTTAAATTTTTTTTTTTTTTTTTAATCAAACTATGCCTGGGTGATAATTATTTTCTTGTTTCCATTTCTTGAATTTGTATCTATTCTTATTATTTTTCTTTTCATTTTTATCAAATTTTTCCTTTTCTCAATGACTTTTCAAGTGATATCAACTCAAAATATAAGCCCCAGACTTCTCTGTTCCCAAATCAATATCTATTTGTTGAGGTTCTGATTTTATTTAAGAGATAATGATAGAAGTTCAAATGTGATATAAAATTCTCTAAACTAGAGAAAACTTCAACTTACCGAAGCAAGTTCCTCAATCATTATAGCCCTGTTTCCATCCTTCTCAAAAATTTCGTATGCACAACGAGCATGTTGCTCCCAACGATCCAGTGACTCTAGCTGATGGACACTTACAGCAGCTGCACAGAATTCTTCAAAATCCATCCTTCTGTATTGAAGTGCATTTAGCTGTCATAGAAAGAAGATTAAGAAGTAGCTACTTATAAGCTAACCATATAAAAATCATGGAACAGTTGCAGACACAATTAGTAGTTGAGATACTACCGATGCAAGAAAATCAGGGATGCGGGACTCCTTCATTGCATCAGTTGCATTTTTCATCAGGGCCTGCTCAGAACAAAATGAATGAAAAAACACTTCCACAATCCAATCAAGCAATCTACAGAGAAGATTGAAAGAGACCAACCGTCCTAATATTCTCTAAGGTTATGCTGCCATTCTTGTTTGGCTCTAATAGTGCAAACTGCTCCTTCAAATAAAAGAGTTCGTCCACTGTCAATGTCTTAGACAAAGCCTGCCAGAGAGAGACACATAAATGAAATGGTAAAAGGTTTGTGAGAATATAAGCAGTAAATATTTTAAACTTTGAACACAAGAAAACTACTCTATTATTGGATAAGACCATGGTGTCCAAAGCCTCAGAAATTCAAACTTCCTCAAAACATTAACACAAACTTCACAAACAATGGAAGAGCACAAATTCAAATTAAAGATATTCTTTACTAATGGTTTTAAATGGGCTCACTTCCTAACTTAAGGATCAGTATCCACATGATCTCATTCAGAGTATAAATTGTATGGAAATCAGTCTCATAATGAGTTTTAATCATTATTACAATCTTATTCTCAAAACATTCAATACCGTTCAAAGGATTGAAGTTTATAGCCAAAAAGATCAAATTCAGACAAATCATTTGCATGCAACTGCCTTCACTTCTTGAATTCTACTATTGCCCCAAAGGCATAGTCTTATCAATTGAATATCTCCAAAGCACAAGTCATCAAAATCTTTAACGTTTTCTTGAGTTTTAGTGTTGAACCAAGAAAGAATCCACTTGGTTAGTAAGAAAACAAAGGAAACGGTAAAAATTTGAAATATTGAAACTCAACTCTTCCTAGCTTAGGACCTGTGAAAGCACAAACTCTGCTCACATAGGTGTAATGCAATCATTTGGCTTAGTTGAGAAGATTTTTCCGTATGCTAAAAACAAAAAAGAACAAAAAATTCAAACATGCATCTTATTTCTTTCCATCCATATTTTCAGCAACCAAAAGGAGGGTAAAATTTTCAGAATGCAACAGAATTGTATAGAAACCACCATCTGTTGAATACGTAAAAGTAACAAAAGAAGCGAAAAAGATGTGAATAATACAGGTTCTAAGTTAAATAACTTTGCTAGATAATCTAAGAACTTGCAAGCTACATTTGCTAAAATATTGACACAGTAATGAAACATACAGAAATTAGAAAGTAATTATCTAGCCCATAGAACACTGTGCATAGTAAACAAGGAAGGTCACAAATATAAACCCATAATATGTTCCGTTTTTGGGGCAAGGAAGACAAAATTTTAATCAATTTACACCCGACCCACCTCAGTGAGAGAGAGAGAGATCTAATATCACAGCCAGATACCATAAAGGGGGACTATTTAATATAGACATTATCCAATAGCCACTGGTTAGCTGAATTTCACAAATCCTATTATGTCTAGAAACACAAAGCCTTAAGTTATTCCATGTCAGCATATGCAAAGTTTAAGAACAAAATAGATTTTTTTTAATCAATATAATCATATACACACCCTTAAAGCAGCCTTACGCAGAGATGATGATCGCATATAAGCCTTCATGAGTCTGAATATTAAAATATCAAGAGGAACCTTTACATCATTATAATTCCTAATCCAAGGATGACCTGCAAACAAAAGATTATGGGCAGTGACTCAGGAAGATTATATTGGAAACCTAATATCTTTGAGGGGAAATAAAGCACTCACTTAGAGCCTGAGCAGCAGTCATTCGCTTCCGGGGGTCTTTATTTAGTAGGCGCTTGACAAAGTCCTTTGCCTCTGAAGACAAGGTTGGCCAAGGTTCTTCATCAAAACTTGGATCTGCTTTTAAAACAGCCCGAAAAATTCCAGACTCAGTCCGGGCCCAAAAGGGACGACTGCCACATAGAAGTATATATGCTATCACGCCTATACTCCATACATCGGCCTCTGTACTGTAGGATCTGTGTAAAACTTCAGGGGCCACATAGTACGCACTTCCAACGATGTCATTAAGCCTTTCATCTGTAAATCACTATAAGCATTAAGAAACCCCTCTTAAACGCGCAGAAGTTGACAGTGGCTACATAGATCTTCATAGAGAGGACAAACCTGGTCTGACAAAATCAGACAAGCCGAAGTCTATGGCTTTCAACTGGGAACTTTCATCCTTGGAAGTAAACAGAAAGTTCTGATCCAACATAAAGCCAAATTTAAATAAAAAAAAAGAAAGATAGATAGATAAGAACATCACAGTTTATCTAGCCAGACCTCATAGTCCATTATATACCATGAAAGATAAATTAATCCAACTAAAAGGGTTGGGCAGGATAATTTAAGTTAAGAAATGTTTATTACAAGCTTAATAAAACTGCAAATTTAAATCAAGATATTAGCCAGGTCCTTCAGGTAAAGAGTACACACACTCACAGTTTTCTTTAACAGATAAATAAAAATTTAAGCAAAATTTAAAATGCAAATATATATATATATATACACACACACAGAAATGATCCTATCAGCACATGCTGACCCCTATACACTTGAGATAAAGTATGTATTCTTTCATCAAAGAAAGGAAAAAAGGGACAAAATGACCCCTGTAAACTCGAGACATACGAAGCAACAAAAATAAAAACTAGTACAAACAATCATAACCGAAGAGTACCCAAAAAGAATTGGAAGGAGTCACGCACTTCTAAAACAACCACTTCCTTCCACTCATAAAGTTTCCTAGAAAAACTATTCTTCAAATGCTCTAAAGAGTCTTCTTCCCCTTGGAAAATCCTTCTATTCCTTTCCTTCCACATAGTCCAAAAAATCACATGTGGAACCATCCTCCATACTGCCAAACATGAAGACTGCCTACTTGCATTTGACAATCAAAACATTTTGAACCCATAACAAAAAGAAGCAACTCAAACACACCGCTCAGCAAGTCAAGTTCCACAATTTTTATTTTTTATATTTTGGTTCAAAGTTCTACAATTACTCCCAATGACATTTTCAAATGTGCTTAACAATTTGGCCCAAGTACATTTTCAAATGTGCTTCAAAAAGTAGCTATTAGAGCTTGGAGCTATGTAACAAGGACAAATACTTGAATATTGGGTGTCAGTATATAATACAATTAAGGGGTACCCAATATAGAAAAGAGTAAAACTCAAACCGCAATAAAACTACAGCTATGATGAAACACATCTGACACATAAACGTCAAGGTGCTTACATCAGGCAATGTAGGTCAGGTGTTGATGGGGATATAAAACTATATTAAAAGGTGAAAAAATGGTGTAGAGCAAGTACAGTACTTTGGATGGTAAGGCTAATTTAATCAGATCAATTTCCACAAACACAGTCCAGGAGACTCACAAATGGGTAGAACTCTACCACCCACATCTGGGTCCCCTAAACCCAGTTATATTTTTAACGAATATAACCTTCGAAAAGACATCCAATTCTCTACTAATGGAAATGAAATATGGGAATGTGTTCGACCTCTGGTTTAAGATCTCGGTGCACCACACCCTGGAGATGACAAAATGCAACGACGTTCAATATCTGTACCATGACAGCCCTTGCATCATCTTCTGAGTATTTCCCACCCCTACAAAAATAAAATAGCTAGTAAGAGGCTACAACAATGAATGTTCCAAAGCCCCAAAAAACGATGTTAATCTTAAATATAGCTACTACTAGAATAAACACCTTGAAAGTATTCTATCTAGGAGCTCCCCTCCTTCGCATAACCTGAAACATGCATAGTAATTTATCAACTTCCATATACTCAGAGAACTATTAAACACAAGCAGTGAGCAATCGCTCAATGACATTTAAATTAAGTCCAGACAACAAAAAACTTCGATGGGTTATATGCTTGTACTTGCTAGAGAAATAATGATATTTTAACCAAACGAGAGATATGTTAACAGTCCTCATTCAACTGTGCAGGAAGTATAAATTTCACCCCAATAAATTATTATGAGTCAAAACAAATATGTAATTCACTCTAGCAAGATATGCTCTTAAAAAGCAGTGCATGTTCCAAGCTTACTCCATTACTATATAGACATTATCATGGTCTTCAAATGCATCATAGAATTGTACTAGATTGTTATGTCCTGTCAAGGCTCGCAAGATTTTCACCTCCCTTCTCACATCCTCAATCGCAATAGCCGTTGTCATCTGGTAGCAGAGAATAGATCGCCATAAGAAAATAAACTATTAAAAAACAACCCAAAAAGAAATTAATACATCATATATCCACTAAGTTTAAGATGTAATTTATCAATATGAAAATATATATCAAAGGAATATTATTAGTTCCAAATCAGACAGCGACGCATTAGCGGCCAAAAAGACCCTATGGAATATAATGCCTTCAATTAGTAACTATATGTCACAGCATACAGTTAAATAAAAAAGAAATACTTAAACGGGGGACATTCTAGATATCTACACTGACTTGCTTTCAAGTTCCTTCTTACCAACCCAAATAAATCAAAGGAAAATACTATGCATCACTACAAGAAAGAAATATTGTGAATTTTCAAAACTACCTAATGGTGATTTTCCAAAACTATCCTCATTTCTTTCTTGTAGCAATACTTGTAGTGATTCGTTGTAGGAGTGTATACCATTACTCTAAATCAAATCTTATATTCTAATTCTAAGTTATCCATGAAGCAAGATTATAATATTATTCATAAAGTTAGATAAGCTTCAAAGTTTCCACTGTAACTGATTCATCTAAACTTCAAAAAGAAAAAGAAAAAGAAAAATGTATTTCCAGTATTCCATCAGATGCTACCAGGTGTTGTCTGCAACTTTTGTTTCCTGGCAGCAATAGCATTTACTGCTAGGGAAAAAAAAACATTTATAACAAGTATTCTATTGAACACTCATATGGTCCAAGAGCTGTCCCATATCAAGAATAACCCTAAGAGACCTAGAGAGCATTTAATACACAGACCTCAAGGAATTACATTAAAAATTCAAATTAGTACTATTAACATTAACTGCTTAGTTAGACCGTGTAACTAGTGACTTTGAGACTACTTTAAAGAATTTTTCGTAAAAAAATTCATATCTCATAAAAACCAACATGCATTAATTCATTCTTTTTTCTGTTGTCTTGATTTAGTATATACTTTAACTTGTACAGGTATTTCTCTTCCAGCCAAATCAGAAACAACTAGAATAAGGATGACAACCCAAAAAAAACAAATATATATATGATTGCAATTATACCCTTGAGACCATGTTTTCAACTGATCTCAATATATAAACATAAAAATTTTCATTAAAAAAAATCATTAAAAAAATCTACACTACCG
Source organism: Hamamelis virginiana (assembly GCA_017140935.1). Classification (NCBI taxonomy): domain Eukaryota; kingdom Viridiplantae; phylum Streptophyta; class Magnoliopsida; order Saxifragales; family Hamamelidaceae; genus Hamamelis; species Hamamelis virginiana. Next base: position 2,012,713 of record JAESVK010001359.1, on the reverse strand, counting down.
ATTGAGAATCAAAATTTAGA
>JAESVK010001359.1:1947965-1982693 GCA_017140935.1 Hamamelis virginiana | reverse complement strand
ATTGCCTCTAGCTAGATATAGATTTGAAATCACTCTTGTTGTAACTACGGCTTAGAAAACAATAATGATGATTCGTGTGATTATCTCAGCTTGGCCAATTTAGTATTTGTCATGTCACTGTTAAACTGTATTGGCATGGAATTTCAATGCACTTAAGGAATAGGGAATCAACAAGAGAAAGTAAAACTCCTTGGGTCGATATCATCTTCGTCATCATAATAGATTTGTTATGTCACTGTTAAACTGTTTGGCTTGTTATGGTACGCTTATGTCTGTTTGGTAATTTTTTATTTTTTACTTCGTTGTGTGTACATAGTAGAAGGTTTAACTCTCTCTTTTTAACATTTATAGGAAACTTTTGACATATTACTAACTTATTTAGCATAGCTTTCTCATATATAACTTTTTTGTTTATTTCATATATAACATCTTCCAATATTCTATTCAATATATTGTTTAATATGCTAGATAAAATTCGTTATAACAATTATTTTATGTTGTAGGGATAATGGATGAAATAACCGGTACTAAACGGCCTTTTGAGGACACATCGTTGGAAGAAAAGCAAGAGCGAAAGCGTCCAACAGCTTCAGATAGAAAGAAACGTGAAAGCGAAGCTGTGTACGTGAAGAAGAAGAAAAGTAAAAAAGCACAGTCAGCTAATGAGGGAGCATTAGATGCATTTGAGGTAGCAGTAGACGTAGCAGTAGATCCATCTTTAGAGCCTGCATCAGAGGCAGTAGTTGCATCAGAGGTAACAAGAGATCCATCATTAGAGCCTGCATCAGAGGCAGTAGTTGCATCAGAGTTAGCAGTTGATCATTTATTACAGCCTGCATCAGAGGCAATAGTTGCACCAGAGGTAGCAGTTGATCCTTTATTAGAGCCTGCATCAGAGGTCGTAGTTGGCTCAGTAGCGACAAAGTTAAGGGAAGATACCGAAGAGCTGGTTCGGGGTAATGTTGAAGGAATCATTGAACTTACATCTACCAATGAAACAGGGGATGGGAGTGATAGTGAGAGGGAGCACGAGGATCGCTCGAAAAGAAGAGAAGATGTAAGACTTGAATCGCATGATTCAAGTACTGAGAGTGGGAGTCAGGGTGAGGATGATAATGAGTCTGAGGGGGAGGGGAGTGGGAGTGATGGAGATGGAGATGGGGAGGAGGAGAGTGAGAGTGTGCGTGATGGAGATGGGGAGGAGGATAGTGAGAGGGAGAGGGAGAGTGAGAGTGAGAGTGAGAGTGAGAGTGAGAGGGAGGAAATTGTTGCTCCCAGGAGTACGAAGAGGAAAGAGAAAGTTGTTGCGAAGGGGAAACGGAAGGTAAAGTCGAAGGGTATATCACAGCCTTTCGGTTCTACGCCTACCGAATTCTTTGGAGGCCCCAAGAATATGGACATTTTGAAGGGTTTTGAAACCCATGTAGCTCGATACATTTGGGAGGGACAGGTACATTGTATTGTTTCATTTATTCATAAATAAAGTAGTCAGTTTTATTAGCATTTATCGATGTTCTAACATATATTTTTTCATTGTGTAGGATCGAGAACCACTAAAATGTATACAACATATCCCAAAATTTTTTGAATGGCACTTGAAGAATGAGTGCAAGAAATTCAAGGCAAGGGTGAATAATACCCCTTTGTGCCAACTGTTGCAGGTGTCCTACACTCACATAAACCGTGTTTTGATTTCGGCATTCGTCGAGCGTTGGCATCCCGAGACTAATACTTTCCACCTACCATTTGGGGAGATGACCATTACTCTCGACGATGTCAAACAAATCACCGTTTTGCCTGTTGTTGGAAAGGCTGTGAAGGCACCTGATATTCGAAAGGAGGATGCCATTCGCGTGTTGCAGAAATATTTGGGAGTTTCACGAGATGCTGCATTAGAGGAACTGAGGATAAATAGATGCAATTATGTGAGGATAGAGTGGTTGAGGAAAACTTTTGCGTGCCGGGCGAAGGATAGAGATTCGGATGCAGTCATTGACAGGCACGTGAGGGCATATCTACTTTACCTCCTTGGGTGTTCGCTCTTCTCCGACAAGACGGGAACGAAGGTTCCAGTAACATACTTGAACGTCTTGTCGGATGTTGGAGATGTACCCAACTATGCCTGGGGCGCAACTGCGTTAGCCTATTTGTACAGGCAGTTGGGGGTTGCTACACGGGTGGAGGTTAAACAAATTGCTGGCTATCTCACTTTAATGGAGGTACCTTCATGATTGAAAATCTCATTATCTTTTTATGTTTGAATAAGTGATTATCATATGCTAACATCATTTTGATTTTTTGTTTTTTTTTTTTATACAGGCCTGGATATACGAGCACTTCACTGTGGAGCGGCCTACACTCGACCTAGAATACGTTAATGGCAAGCCTCGAGCAATGAAGTGGAAGCCTCGATCCTCAGTTAGCGCAGCAGATGCCCCCAATAGACTTAAATTCATGAGGCAGCAAATAGATAATATCTTAAAGGAAAATGTAAGTCTAAATATTAAATTTTAGTATGTTTGAAAAGATTTGCTACTGTTCACTTATTTGACTTGTTATATTTTCTTGTATATATAGGTCATTTGGGATCCATACCGTGGCTTGCGAGATGATCATCCATTCGAGCCCATTGCGTGGTACCGTGGATGTATCGCTTTCTGCGAACAGGTTGAGCCGTACCATCCAGCCCGCGTTCTGAGGCAGTTTGGGTACGTGCAAACCAAACCATGGAACCACTCGCCCATCCCTCCAACAAAAGCAAAGAGAGGACCCAAAGCAAATATTTATTCTGTCGAGTACTTATTCGTGGAGCATAATTGGATGACCTGGACCCACCACTGTCTTTCCATTAGTAGCCGTGGAGAGCCGTGCGAGGCAGATAACCCATGGATGTGTGAAGACGCGTATGAGGAGTGGTATACGGAGAGAAGTCATGTGAGGATCCATCCCACCGACTCTACCTCTACCCATCTTCCTATCCAGAGATCGATTGGGGATGCTTACATTGATTTGGTGAATACTAAGCCATAGTTCTTTTTTTGTACTTATATTCGACTCAGTATTGAAATCCGTTATAACGTATTTATCTCACTAACTATTTTTTACAGAATAACCGAACAAAGAAAGCACTGACTATTTTACAAGAGTCTTTACAACTTGGCCAAAGACAAACATTGGATGCACTGCTAAATCGGGTGAAGATGGCAGCAAACATCCTCAGTGATGACACGAACGCGAACACGGCACAGAAATCTGCTGCAGAAGTAGGTTTGCTAGGACGAAGGACAAGGAGGAGGGCTAGAGGACGAGGATCAACATCTACTGAGGGGCGAGGACGAGCTTCGCCAGCTACTGAGGGACGAGGGCGAGTTCGAAAGCAACGTGCCGGGCGAGGGTGAGAGACACCATGGACAAATTGGGGATTCTGTTTATTTGAACTTTTTTTGGTTGATTGTATCATATTTGACATTATGGATTTAATGGAAGATGTAAATTTGAACTTTTAGATGTAAATTTAACATATTACATTTTTGTTGAATTGAATATGATTGTGAAAATAAGGATTTATTCCTTTTGTGTTTATACAAGATTGAACTGTGTGTATTAGGCAATGAGGGTGAAACGAAAGCCATATAAAATTTTAAAAGTATGTAGTCGGTAGTCTATCACCGAATATAAAGTCATACATTCGGCAACTAACAACCGAATATAATGACAAACATTCGGCAATCACTATTCGAATGTAGTCCCGGCCTTATATTCAGCTATCACAGACCGAATATGATGAATATAATTCGGCACTAACTAGACGAATATAAGACTTCATATTCATTTGTTCGACTCCTCATCGCCGAATGTTAACAACTATATTCGGTAAGTTGGTATCGAATGTGGTCCCGGCCTTATATTCGGCCACAACAGTCCGAATATTTTGAATAACATTCGGTCACTTATTTCCGAATATAAAAAGTTTTTATTTTGTCTCGGGCATGTATTCGGTGACTTCAGGTCGAATGTTTACCTTATATTCGGTAACATGTTGCCGAATGTTATATACTATATTCGGTACTAGGTTGCCGAATATGTCAAATTTTCACTTTTTTTCTTTCAAACCTTGCCTAATTATTTGAGGTGCATACAATATGCATATATATTGTAAATTTATTAAACACTGAATTAAAAGATGACGACAAAATATGTAACTTATAAATATACACAAAATTTTATAAATGCCCACATGTTTTCATTTGACAACCATAATTTGTAAATTACATATTTCCAAATGACAAAAAGTAAGGAGTAGATTGTATGTCTAAGCAACACTTAAATCAATAAATTCCTCCATTACGGCTAAGTTTTGCGGTAGGTCAAGCTCAAGAAACTTTGAAATTTGTGATGAATGACAATCGGCCCATCCTTTTGCATTGTCGAGCGCACATCTCTTCCAAGCAATTGATATAGGAGGAATTGGAGCATTCGGGTTCAATACTATCTGTACAAAGTGATTTCCATTAATCAAAGCCAATGTGACATATTTTCTATTTGCAACCGGTATCGGGCCCGATCTCAAAGGAAAAAATGTCAAACATTGTTCGTTCGAAATAAAGATACAGACCACATTGTAACTAGAAGCTATGAGATGTCCCATGCCAGGAAAGCTCATCCATTTATCTCTCGGAGCATTATCCGCACTGTCCCATATCAAACAATTTCTCACCTCATCAGAATTATCTACACTTCTAGAAAAAATCTCCTCGTAAAGAGTCTTGTTACTTTCTAGCTCGTGTAGCAAATCCTTCCGTACAGTGGCCCAATCATCTTCAAACATACTCATCTGTCCCGCAACGGATCGAAATCCAAAATTTTCATCGGCCTTGACCCCTACCATGAAAGCAACGCGAGCATAAAATGCTTTAGGAATAAGTTTTCCATATTTCTTAGTATCATCACTCTGTCGAAAAATTGAGGACACTGTCTTCTTCACAATTGGTAGTTTAATTCTCTTTTTGGAGAATGCTGCATCCATAAGTTTTTGTTTAGAATCAATCGATTCGTACTCAAACCCGGATGGATCCCGAGTGGTCGTTACATCTTCACGAACCCTCTTCTGACTACTACCCTTCGGTCTACCTCTATTGGATTTCTTCACTTTAGGCTCAAGTAGAATAGTAGCGGACGGCTTCACAATTTCCTTCAGTTTTAGGTACAAATCTTGTTGTCCTTGGGGAGTCGAAGCATTATACTTTTGTATGTACATATCAATTAGTGGCCAATAATCAAACATGTCATTTCGGATATTCTCAACTACTGGAGTATAGGGAAGAGATCTCCAATATATATGAATCGAATCAGTGGGAATGGGCCTTCCCTCAATCTTCCACATTGCCAACTGGTGGGCACAAGGAAGCCCGTGTGTGCGAGTAAGTACACAACGGCAAACCTTCTCATCGACTCCCACAATGTCAGTACGCTCCAATTCATCGACAATCAACTCCAACGCCTTATGAGATACAATGCCAACAAGCAATTTGCACTGTGGAATCCCCTGTACCTTATGATTAACCTTAAACATGCTCACTTCAAAAGATGCCTTGATTTGATTATGTTGTATAAGCATCTTGCCATATACAAGTTTAAAAACTTCTAGCAAGTTATTCATCGATGTCCCCAAGCGCCTCTTCAATGCTGCATGGGCGCTCACCACTTTATTAGTTGTCGTACAACCGAAGTGCATGTAGCGATCGGTCCACGCAGACACAAAATTATTTTTGAAGTCGTTCAACCAAGAAGACTTCAAGTACTCTAACGCCTTTGGAAATTCAGAGAACGTCTCCTCCATTCTGTTTAACAGAGAAACATACATCTCTTCATCTTCAGCATTCACTAAATCCCACCATGAACATATAAATGATGACCAATCTTCCCCCCTTTCAAATAACTTCTTGCAGTGTTGTGATATGTTTCTTGAAATATGCCACCTACATATGAAATTCTTTGCATTTGGGAAAATTTTTTTGACGGCATTAATCAATTCAAACTCACGATCTGTAACAACAACCAAAGGAGTATAACCTTCGCCAATTGCGGATGACAATTGCTCCAAAGCCCAACAATAATAGTCCTCTCGCTCCAATTCCATCAATGCAAATGCCAAAGAGTAAGTGATATCAGTTGAGGTTAATCCAACAATCTGTAGTAGCGGCATCTTGTATTTATTAGTCTTGTAGGTGCAATCCATCAAAATAACATGAGGAAAACACTTAACAAGTTTGATGGATTCGGGATGTGCCCAAAATATGCTCGTCACTTTACTTCCGTCCTCCGAAGTTTTATGCCTCTCAAAATACCCATTCTCGGTGATCTGTTTAAAGAGTTCTTGCACTATCGTTCTTCCCCCCATATCATGTCTATTCATCTTTGACAATGCATTATAAATGGCCTTTTGTGTAGATGCATTATTGAGATCTTTTCTCCTCAACAACCGAAGAATTTCAACCGCCTTCACCCCCCGGACTTCAATTCATGAACATAGTCCCACTTCGACGGGGTCAATCTACCAACATGTGAGTGGCCATAAAAATTTTCTCCCATCTTGTGGTTGTGCTTGCCATCCAAAACGATCAAACCCCAAGAATCTGTGCTTAACATGACGCCCTTTAACTTGAAAGGACAGTTGCATTTTTTTGTTGCCGCTTCACGCACATCTTTCTTTCTATTCTTGACAACCTTGATGGTCGAAACATCTTTCTTCAACTCCGGCAAATGCGACCGATACTTGCCGCTCCGCTCACACCCGTAGTACACAACCGGTGTTCTATTACCCGTATTCACTTCGGACTTCAGAGTAATAACCACCATTCGATGTTCTTTACCAATGCTTTTTACATATATATCAAGCTCTTCACGAGTACCAAATACCTACAATTGTATTCAACATGATTTAGCATACTTTTTAAATATAATATATAATTCACAATATTAGGTGTCCCGATTTACCCATTTTGTAATAAAAAACTCGGCAAGATCAACGATAGTAGGCTCTTCGTATGGGACTATTTGTAACTGTGACTGCATGATATGCACATAAGTTAGACAAATTAATTATAGGATCTAACACATGAATTGAAAAAAACAAAAAACAAAACAATTCACAGTCGGTTCTATACTACCGAATATTTGTTTTTACATTCGGTACCAAATTACCGAATATATGATATTTTATCCGGTGCAAATAGTTCGAATAAACCTATAATATTCGGCAGTTAATGACCGAATGTAAAAGCTTATTATTCGGCTATACCAGGCCGAATGCGATCTCGAACACAGTTTTTTTTTTTCAATATTTCGATCGAAATATGGTTTTTTTTTTTTCACAAAACCATCATACCACAATGCTTATAGAGTGCTACTTTTCATGTTTTGAAGAGGTTTAATCCAAATATAATGTTTGCCAATAAAAACCTAAACTAAAGTGTGTATGGTGAATCTAAACATAAAACTAACCTCTTTAAGATGCTCTTCCATGGTAGACGGGATAACGATTATCAAAAGATCGTGGAGTAGAAGAACCAAAATCGAAGCTGTATGCGTCTTCTTCGGCCAGAGGTTGACGAATGCAAACAAACACACACGTAGGTGGGAAAGAAACGGTTCTTTGTTTTGTTTTGGTGTTGGGGGTAATATGGTCATTTTATAAATATTGAAATATTATGGGTTGCTTATAGTAATTCTACTATTATTGGATTGTATTTAGTAAATGGGTAATATGGTCATGTTTTTTAAATTTTTAATGTACTGCCTTTAGTAAAAAATAAAATTGGGCTGCCTTTAGTAAAACCAGTGCTGTAAATAGCCCCACCCTTATTAAAATTGCTTCCAGAGTTATTTCCTAGATGAGAATAATGTCATTTAATACAAAAATTTAATTATCTTTCTACTTATTTCATTTAATTTTCTTGATTGAATATGCTAATATTGTTCTTGACCACTTTGAAAAGTGTATCACAAAACCATATGATAACCTAGAAAAATATATTTTATATTTTTGCCAAGTTAAAATCCCAAAAATTAGTCTAATTTTATATATTTTTTTAAGATTAGGAAACCGTTCAAACAGCTCAAATCGTGCGGTTTGGGTTAGCTTGGGTTGGCTTCTGTAATGAATTGGTTTTGGTTGGAATTTTAGCGGGCCGTTAGAATTGGGTTGACTCATTTTATGTTTCCAAATCAGCTAAACCAGGCCGTTTAATCCCATATTCAAATCAGTCCAGAAATAATCATTTAAGGACCGATCCTTAAAATAAATTAAGGTTGATTCACCATTTTCTCACATAGAATAAGTATTTTGAAAAACCAACCGTTGGATTAGATAATCTTTTCATGTAATGTCTACCAAAAATCACAGTGATTTAACCATTGGTTTTCAAAATACAATTCGTGAAACACTCTAACAGTATTAAACAGTCTACATTTTGAAAACCTATCGTTGGATCACAGTTATTTTTGGCAAACATGATATACATAAGAAAATTATTTAATTCAACAGTCAGTTTTTCAAAATACTTATTATAATTGTGAGTGAACCTTAAATTAAGGTTAAGGATCGGTCCTTACTTGATTAATTCTGCAAATCAATCTCTCAAGTATTGATAGATTTCTTTTGGTATCCTTTATTTTAAATTACTTCAAATTAGTCATTGAAATACCGATTTTATCCCTCAAACTCTTCTGCGGCACCAATCTTTCTAAATCTTTCTACAATGTCGATCTTACCTCTCAAAATACCATAATAAGATTAGTATTGCAAAAAAAATTGAAGGATAAAATTGGTACTTAGCAATTTAAAGTGTGGCTCCTTCGGTATTTTTTTTTTACTTTGAGTCTTGAGATTTCTGGTTGAAGTCCTCATGGAAGAGGTTTGACCCATATGTTTTTCTCCCTTTCCCTATTAACAATTAATAATTAATCCTACTGATATATTTCATTTGACAAAAAAAATATCAATACTTAATGACTGATTTGAAGCAATTTAAAATAAATGGTATCAAAGTGAAATCTATCAACAGATTAAAGCACTAATTCGAAGCAATTTAACGTAAAGAGACTAAAATGAAATCTGAAGAGTGTTATTTGTAATTTACTCTCTAAAACTTTATCCAAAAAATAATCTTTTTTTTGGGAGAACTTGAACCCAAATCTATGATACAACTCCCAAAAGAATTTACCAACTAGGCTAGCTGGCAGGGACCTTCCTATGTTGTTTTAAAAATAAAAAATCTTAATCTAAAAACCTCTTGTGAAAATAATCATTGATCCCGAATTAGTGTCGCAATCCAGCCTAGCATGTGAAGGTTTGGGTCGGAACTCATCCCATTTCTGTGTCAATTACAAGGCATCGTCCCTGGACCCTGGCTCCCTGCTAGGCTGCTACATAGTTCTGGGTCTTCCATCATTTTTGAGTTTCACTCTCTTATTACTATATGATTTTTAAATAAATCAGCTTATAATTAATTCGAAACAAAAAACTGTTATTTTTTGTACAAGGTTGAACAGATTTAGAAAAAAAAAAAAAAAGAAAGAAAGAAGAGATTTACCAAACAATGCTGAAATAAAAATCAGTCAAACTTATCTTCGGTTGGTTAGATTTTCGGTGTTTTTGGCCTCGTCCCACTGGGGACTATTGAACATCCTCTGCATCTTATATCATTTCTGTCAAAGAGTTTTATGGGTCCTCAGATTCATCCCTTTCTCTCCCTCCTAAATCATTTTCCACTCTATTGACTGGAACTGAGATTTTCCTATGTTAAAAGCAAGGTGAAAAATTGGTGTCAACACCTAGAAGTAGCAACCAGAAGTAGCACCCTCTATTAATCTCAAACCAGTAGAATAGAAGAATGGCATTATGGGCCTCACAAAAATTTGGGTCAAATTTCTTTTGAGCCAATTGACAAAGCCGGATTGAATATTTCAGAAGTAGATCCAGAAGTAACCAAGAAAGCACACCATAAAATGGTCCATATCCAGTTTTATCCAAAGGTGAAGTAGTCCAGTATAATAATTTAGCCCCTGAAGTATTCAGAGGCACAAATTTCACTCACAAGTGTAAATCATCAGCGTATAAATAACAATTTCAATCACAACCTGCCATCTGATAAGTCATATTAGTAGCATAAGCATATACAATGCCTGTTTGATCATTTAAGTCTAACCATCTAATTTGCAAACAAGAAATCCTGATACATAAGAATATCTTTTCACTTATTATATATGAAATCGAATGGCAGAGTTCATCAAATTGAGCTAACTAATTATAAGACACTGGACCTACAAAATGGGACCAAAGTAGATAACAGGTCCCCAAACCCCCTGGGATAATCTCAACTATCATATGCTCTGTAGAGGACATTGCCATAGCACAAATGTCTGCAGCAGCAGTTGTTTCGCCTTGCATGCTGAGTGGCCATACTGCCAAGTCATCATCAATCCTAATGTAATCACATATCTGTTGGCAACAGTCTCTTTGGACGTCACCCCCATCCTAATTTTCATGCAAGATATACATTCGGGTCTTCTTCATCAGAGTCAAACTCAACCTGCAAGCAAATGGTAGACATATAATGGCTAGTTTAACCACAAAAATATAAGGGAATCTTCTATTTCAATTGAAGTGATTTACTTCATAATGTAGCTGGGTTGAATGAGTTTATTAATTTCATAATGTCTTGCCCATTAAATTAAACCCATTATTTTACAAGAGGTAACCGCAAAGTGACCTTAATTTGAAAAAGAAACTTACATTCTCATCTCTGAACCATCCTCCATGGCAATCTCGCTTCCAACCTGCAGCTATAAACTTGAGTTCTCTCTCTCTACGCTCCCGAAAATCTGATTGCTGCTGTACAACCACCTTGCCAGCTGCTTTCGTTGCACATGTAGTGCCATTGTAATTAGAATTAGATGGTTCACTGGTGGAGTGAACACAGCTTGATATGACATCACAGCTTTCATCCGTGGTATTTTGCTGAGGAGTTTTATTGAAAAATATCTCAGAAGCAGCCTTCCGTGTCTGTTCAATCAATGGTTTGCTTGCTAACCTAAACTGTTGGGTGGAAGAACTAGTGCTGGTGGTGCCAGTAGAACAATCTGACAAGGCTAGTCTCTTCTTTATCTCATCTTGTTTAATTAATTCTCTTTTTTTAATCCTAGACTCTGCAGCACGATGGCGTGATCCCTTGCTATGCATCTGTAGAACAACTTTCAACAATCAGGGAACTAATGCAAAGAGAAGAAACCTTGGCACCAAAAAACCTCAATCAACATAACAATTCAACGAGTGTATGAGAACATGGGAGCATCTAACACACAAAATTATTACCATCCACTGTATATGCATACAAATAATGTGGAACTTCAAACCTGATGTTAAGTTGTTTAGCTCTAAACTTTAAAATATAAACAAATGGAACTCATGAAACATTCTGGATGTAACATCACAAAAAAGGATACCATGAACTTGTTTTAATTTTAGCTATTAACATGTCTGAACATTCCATTTACATAATACTTCACCATTGCTTTTCCAAGCACCAAATGATAAGATATGCCTTCCTCCCTCCCTCCCTCATAAAAAAATACTTTGGATATAACTTTAGGGAATAAGATCTTATGAATTTTTTTTTTACTAATTCACTTGACTCATACAGTCATAATATTTATGAATCTCTCTCTCTCTCTCTGCCATTGATTAACCCCTCGCTCATATATAATAAATATTTTTTCCGCAACCAACTCCAGCAATTGCTATTGAATTTTCTTGTGGCCACTAGATAGATGACTTCACAAGATATTTCCCCACCATTAACATCCCACCTCCTCCCCCCCAAACAAAAAAGGGCATTTTATATCCTGGTTATTGCCTAAGTGCATTTCGCCCAAAACCCATTGATACCACCTGAGATGAACTCGAATTTCACATTTTGATCCATGAGACTGGTCTACACTAATCCCTTCACTCATAATCATACATGTACCCTGTCGTTCTTTTCTAGTCATCAGTTTTTCCTTCAGTTTCTTATTCTGTTTGTGGACTCAAGATTTGAATTGTTCGATACCTTTCAAAGTGGGTCATTTTGGTGTACACACAAAGTGGTCTGTCTGTCGAAAAACATGATACAAGAATTATCTTGCCCACACTGAAAATCCTTCCACTTGCTAAACATTAGTCCATTCACAGTAATATGGTCGTCAATAACGCCAATAGTCTCCCAATGCAAATTCCAAGAAGGACAAATTAATGGGGCAGTCGTTAAAGCCGCAATGAAAATCTAGTACAATTCAGGCGATCGGACATAATGGAGATTTGCAAACAATTCCGAACTAAATATTGAAACTCTGCCTATACAAACATTACTACTACATCTAAGACAAATAGCGTATAAAAAAAAATGGCAAAATGAGATTAATAAATTTCATGAAACCTTCCGTTTGGATGCAGAGGAAACTGAGGCAAAAAAACAGACCCCCGCATATAAACCAAAACAGTTGAATTAGAGCCATATAGTTGAATGGGTAAAATAAGATTAATAATTTCATGTAACCCTTCTTTTAGATTGCGAAAAAACTGAGGGAAAAGAATTGAAAAACACAACCCTAAACACAAACCAAAACAGTTGAATTAGAAGCGTATAGGTGAGTGGAGGTTATTCTTTTCTTTTCCAAACCCTTTTTTTTCTCAGCAACCAAACAGAACAGCAGGGAAAGGGAAAAAAAAAGGGATTAGAGTTACGTACGGAGAGCATGAGAGGGGAATCGAGAATGGGATTGTTGGGGCAGAGGAGACAGGCGTATTTGCCATTAGAGAGCTTTTTGTGAGAAGACCCATCAAGCCCTTCAATCACCAGATCGTCCAGTCTCCTCTTCCTGTGTTGTGCATCTCTCGCCCAACTGTCTCCTCCAAACACACTCATCTTTGCCTCTCTGCTCTAATCGTTCATAAACCTACGTTGAGCTCTATTGCATTATGTTTGGATACAGAGAGTTGGATAGTAGATACGAGAAAACTATCCTTTTTATTCCATTTCTCTTGTTTGGGAAATTAAATTGGAAGAGAAAGGAGCGTGGAGAGAAAGTGTAGTACTTTTTATTTTTTTTCACTCTAAATTGAAGAGATTTGGAGAGAAAAGAAGAGAGGGAATATTAAGTATATCCATTTGACACTTTGACTCACATATATTGTTTGGAATGTTAGAAGAATAAGGCTGATGAGGGGAATTTTGGAGGATTTCGAAAATAAGTTGATGACTAAAAATAGCCATATCACCGGTCCATAATAGAGAAGCGAACTAAGCTGAGCCGGACATAACGCGACCTTCAAACAAAGGCTGAGAATTAGGGCTCCGGGTAAAATCTGAGGAGTCATGAATGCCAACCAAACCAAAAATCTAGGATTAAACATGATATTCGTACTAGATTAACAACATAATACGGTCTTAGAATCAAGCCACATCAACAAGATATACATAAACGAGAATGAGAGGCTCGGAAAAGGCACGCACAATATCCTAATTATTTCTGAGTTCTAGCTTATTCTTCCTACTAACTTGACTGTCGAAGTGTCCACGCTGGATCATTTCCGGTGATTTAACTTGATTCTTGCAGGTTCTTAGAGAAGGTGAACATTCCATTGTTGTCAAGCCAATTTTTGGCATCATCAAAGGGTAATGTTGGAAATTACATTTTCTATCCAAACAGAGTGGAGAGAAAGTTATTAAACATTATATTCTCTTCTCTTTTTTCTTAACAGGGTTCTCTTCTCTCCAATTCTGTCAATCCAAAACATAGTGGAAGAGTTCTTAACATGTTTTGTGATTAGGCTGATGAATAAGATTTGAAAATAGGCTTCTTTTTTTTTTTTATCATTTTCTTTTTTCCCATTAATTTGCAAGATTCTTGGTTTTTAGTGTAAGTTCTTTTCTTTTCTTCTTTTTCAGCTGTATAGTCTTTTTTTTTCCCATAATTTTTTGATAATTGTTTTTAAATTTCTTTTATTACAGAATATTTTATTATTAAACTGCAAACGAACTTCATGAATATATCATAACAAACTTGATAATAAATCATTCAATTTCAAACAAATTAAATTGGACTCGATTAAGTTCATATTAACTTGACACAAGCTTAAGTAATCAAATATCAAATAGTGCTAAAATTAAAACTAATCAAACTCATATTTTTTACAATTCATAAAAATCTATCAGAATTTGGTAAAAATAAAATGCTAGAAATACCACTTGATTAGGCTAATTGTGGAGAGAGAGAGAGAGAGAGAACAAGAAGCTTCTATAGTACCTCTGTAAATTAATCATGGGTGTCAATTAAGTTACCAATAATACATTTATTAAACACATTTCTCTATATTTATTAAAAAAAAAAAGAAAGAAAAAAAAAGCACCTCCCATTATGTGTATAAGTAATTATTTGAAAATTAAGATAAGCAGTGCATCTTCCCATGGGCAAGCATGGAAGTTGATGATGGTGATGATCAAGGATGATAGAAAGGAGGAAAGAGAGGCATAACGAAAAACTTCATGAGACCGTCCTTGCAATGAAGCCCATTATGTTCACCGCAAGCAAAGTAGTGTGCCTGCCATTTCTTCAACACGAACTCGAACCCTTCTCCGCCGCCTTGTGACACATTTGCCACCACCATCGCCCCTCTCAGGTCGCACCTCAAGTAGCTCCAAAAGTTTGGTAGCAAATAAACGCTGTGATTAAATGTGTTGCTGCTCGGGGGATCGTACTTGAACACTGCATGCAAAAATGAGAAATTAGAATTCAACTCAATAACTTACCCTGAAACAATATGAATAGAGGCTGTCATGGACAGGGGCAATTGATAGGGAATGTGTAACTCACCTAGAGTATCATTTAGATAAAAAGGACCATTTTTTAGGGCCCAATCAGTGTAGTTAAACCCAAAATGCCAGTGCTCCGACCCGCCCACGATGATCTTATTGGAGCCTTGAGTAACATTGTGGTGAAATGTGAAATTTTTGGAAGGCCAATTGGTACTGTAGTTAAAGCCAGAGTGCCAGGGATCCGACCCGCCCCTAATGGGCTTGTTGCCCATGCTGATTACCAGCATGGATGCAGCTAGGAGTATGAAGAGACCTCGTGCATAACTAGAACCCATCTCTTTTCTCAACTAAACAGATGGATTACTTAACAAAAATTTAGTGAAATTAGATGGTGGCATTGTAAGGGTGAGTTAATTAGCTTATATAGGGGAGAGAGAGAGAGAGAGAGTAGTGCAAAACGGCCAAATTGGGCTTTTCTTATTTTCTTATTTGGGTAGGTAAGAGATGGAAAATGTGAGGTACAATTCCATGAATTAGTACAATTTTTTCTAGTGGAAGTCATCCACTTGGGTCCTTTTTTTTTTTTTTTTTAATTATAGATTTTTACTCTTATTGCACAACCAGGCATGCCCTTGTTAAAATGAGTTACACACTGGCTAAGGGTCAAGATTAAACTTGCATTATTTATATTTAGATTAAGATGATAATTCTTATTAACTTATTATTGACCACAATATATCCACTCATACCTCATTCAGGAATCGTGTGTGAACATTGATTAATGATCAAATGGAGCTAGTCCAGTTGGTTGGATGGGGCGGCGATTTGAGATTGATAGTCGGTGGGATGGGGCGGTGATTTGAGATTGATAGTCTTGGGTTCGAATCTTTTTGCTATCAATGTAAAAGAAAAAGAAAAAAGAAATCCTTATCTATGACAATGAAAAAGAATATTGTAATACATAGTAATTTTCTTATGAGGACTTTCATATGTGAGGATTTGGCTTTTCAGTCAATGTAATATGAGAATTTTGGGAAACTGACCGTTGTTTGAATTATATATTATTATGGTGTATGTCATGCATGCTAAAAATCACAGTAATATGACGGTCAGTTTATGAAATACATAATGTAAAAAACTATGACGGTGGGTTTCTAAGTTCTAACAGTCATAGTTTTTCACAGTCTGTATTTTAGAAACCGACTGTCAAATCACTGTGATTTTTGGCATGCATCTCATATATAAGAAGAATATTTAATCCAACCCAAAATATCCATCCTACATTGGTTAAAAGGCCAAATTCACATAAGCTTATACAAGGACATCCTCATAAGAAAAGGACTTGTTATACATATTATCTTATTTTATATATCATCTCCAACTCTCCAACTCTACAATGTAATGTAACAATTAATGTGACAGCTGATATGATAGTATATATACAAAGAAAATAGATATGATAATTGACGTGCCATCTCATATTATGTCACCTGCCATCAAAATATAATATGTTAATTAATGGAGCAATTTACATTACATACCTTGTGCCATATTAGGTGGTAGGTTTGGAAATAGTAATATCATACGTGTTATAGCATTTTTTTTTTTCCAAAAGAAAAGGCCTTAAAGTGGGATGGGTTAGTGGAAGTTGAATAAAATTCTTCAATTGACTATTGGGTTTTTCTCCCATGAATTATGAGAATTGGTGAGACTCCTTCAACCAAAAGGAAATTGTTGCCTGTTCTGTAATTTTGATTTGATGGTTGAACTTCAACAAAGCAAATTTACTTGGAAAATTAAGCAAGTGTTGTGGATTGAAATTTGAAACTGAAAACAGATTTGACGGAAAGTGGGCTACAACTTAGAAGTACTTAAAATATTCTATTACTTTGAAAAACAGGCGAGATTATTAGATTACGATTGAGTGATGCGTTGATGATGATTTAATAGGAAAAACGTATAAACTGTTTTGTGAAAACAATATATTTATATATCCCAATAATGAAATGATTCCATTTCGTTCTCCACGGTATTGATGATTTAATATCAAAAAATCATAGTGATCCGACGGTTGGTTTTTGAAAAAATGTCATTGTGAAAATATGTAACTTATTTGTTCTTCAAAATATCACCATTTTTTTTTAACGTCAGTTTTTTTAAAAACCAACCATCAAATCACTATGATTTTTTGTAAGCATGACATAAAGAAGAAGGGCATTTAATCCAACGGTCAATATCATCTAAAATTAGCCATATAGAAGCGACCTGATGCAACTTTGCATCAGGTAGTGTGTGCAGATATTGATAGAATTTATAGCTATGTCTAAAATTGTAATGGAATTGCAGATGCCTCTTCTATGTTACAATTTGTTGTTGATTATAATTTCTGTTGTCTGATAAATGAAAAAAAGTTACAACATGGTGACAGTGCTATTCATTCCAACAATTTATTTTAGAAATCTTTTTATTTATTTGATGTAATAATTAATTAACATGACACTGCAATATCAACCAATTATTAGATGTGATAGTTGACTTGAAGCTACTCATAGTATCATCAAAACATAATGGGTTAGGTTCTCAAAATGTACACCAACATGGATGGGATATTTTGAGAAATTGATCGTTGGATTAAATACTTTTCTTAAATATGTCATGCACGCAAAAAATTATAGTGATCCAACGGTTGTCTTTTTATATATGTCATGCATCTTAATCTTAGTAAGGTAATCTAGTTAGACGACCATAGTAGTATGCAAAAGCTTGGAAAATTTTCGATTTGTCTAAATGGAAGGAGATGCAAAAACTATCTTTGATTGTGCCTTGGGTCATTAGTGGTATGATAAGAGAATTTGACCGGAATATCAAATCTAAATCAAAGCTGAAAATATGAAAAGGGTAAAATTGTCATTCTCTTACTAATAGTTGACTTCAATTTTGATTAAGAAGGGTCTCTTGGTAAGGGATCTTATCATTTGGGCTTGGTGATAATAAAATCTGTTTTCAAGATTCTTTGGATCATTTTCCCGATAAAAAAATAAACATGAATATAAATATAAACATGAATACAATTTTTTTTTTTTTTGTTAAATCTAATTGTTGAATTACTGTGATTTTTGGCATATGTAACATACATAAAAAGGGTATGTAATCCAAATGTTGGCTTATCAAAATAAATATCACATGTGGTATTTTAGAAACGAGCGGTAGGAAGAATCGTCCCATTAGAACAACTCCAATGATTGAACCCATTTACTTGGATTTAAATTCTATTTTGAATATGTTACAGTAAATTGTATAGTTATTTGGATCCAAGTACTCTAATGATATACTATCCATTTTTGACTTCTCTTTCTATATCTCTCGTCCTCTAAACCAAACATAAATTTCCATGCACTTTTATGTATTTTGGATAAAAATTGATCCATCCAAATTTGAGTCAAGTTTTGAATCAAATCCACCACTAAAGATGGCCTTTAAAATATTACAAGGGGAGAAAAAAGTACTGAAAAGTGATGAAAAGAGTAATGCTTTTTTTTTTTTTTTTAACTAAATTTTCGAAGGAGCCTCTTCAAAATCCTTCTTTTTTTTTTTGGGAAAAATTACAATTTGACTCCATCAACTATTAATGATTTACACTTTGCACCCCTATATTTTTAATTGAGACACATTAATCTCTTATAGTTTTGATTTATAGCATTTCACACCTTTCTATCAATTAGTCATTTGTTTTTTTTTTTTTTACTGAAACATGGTGTTAGATTTATTATTATTATTATTTTATATAGTAGTTCATTTAGATTGTTAATATATCTATAAACATATCAGTAAAACTTCATAATTTTTCTCATTATATTTTAATTTTTATGAATTATTTTCTCCATACAGTAAATAAAATTCATAATAAATAAAATATATTGAGAAAAATTATGAAACTTAACCGATATTCTTGTAAATACATCAGCAATCTAGAAAAAATACTGCATAAGAAAATAACAAGTCTAACATTATCTTTCAGTCAAACAAATAAATGACTAAATGAGAGAAATGTGCAAAGTGTCACAAATCAAAATCATAAGGGGTCAATGTGTTACACTTAAAACTATATGGGTGTGAAATATAAATCAGTAATGGTTGAGAGGGGCAAACTATAATTTCTCTCTTTTTTTTAAAAAAAAAAAAACTAAAATTTCAAAGGGGCTAGACCAAAATCCTTTCCTTGCACGCACTAGTTAAAATCTATAAAATTATTATGGGGTTTATACCAATAGGACTATGGTATAAGATGGTTTTACCCAAAAGTCCTGAATTAAATATAGTAATTAAAATGATTCAAATATTTATTTTAAAAGACGATTTTACCCCTAATTAAGAATCTGAAATTTGAAAAATGATCAAATATGGGTTTATTTCATAGTTAACAGTTATCTAAATTCTTAAAATCTCGCCTTCAATTCATCAATTTTGAAAATTCAAATTTTGATTTTGCTATCTACACAAGATTTTCAAATAGCAAAATCTTTTTTTTTTTAAAAAGTAAATAAACGTTTATAGATTCAATTATATAAAAAAATAAACACGAATATAAATATACAAAAAATCTTAGAGACAAATTTCATGTATACATTTAACAGATTTTAGAGATACATACATATACATGTATAAATGATATATACATCTATATTTAATGTATACATGATTACTTAATATGCAAAAACTGTGTATACATTGTGTGGTGTACTTAAACGATGAGTTTGGGATAATAATTGAACCTTAATGTATACATGACGATATACAAATATTCAGATATATATATGTATGCATGACGGTATCAATATACACACATACACACACAATACATACATATATACATTTATATAAATTCATTCAACAATTAAAATTTTCATACAAATTATTATGTTTACGTATAAGATAATTATAGATACATGGAGCAATAAAATCTTTCGAAAATTAGAAGAAAGAAAATAAAATAAAATAATGAGCCATGAAGATTGAAGAATGTAACCTCATTCTCTTTTCCAAAGTTATGTTTGAAAAGCTGGGGTTGTAACCTATGCCAAAATGTCCAAGACTTTGGGGTTGGGGACTTTGCAAGGTATGAGAGCCAGGAGTGGATCTCTTTGTCTTCTCTTTGAGTGGGTGTGGCTAAAGTCGTGAATTCCTTTTGGTCTCTTCGCATGGCCAACTACCACTATTACCTCTAGATAAGATGATGGAGAGTTGGATTATTGGCCCACGGCCTAGTATCGTTCGCAATCTCCTTGGATCTCCATAAAAGGTTCTGTCGGAAAGGATTTTTTTCATGTATATAGAGAATGCTATCTTTAAAATTCAAATTCAAAAACTTTTCAATAATATTGGATTGTAGATACAATCTTTATAAGATTAGTCAACTTTATCTCTAAATGCAAGATAGTAGCTGAATATATGGAAATTGTATATTTGTCAATCAATTAATATTAATTAAATTTAATTTTAATCCAGAGGGGCCTAACGATATAGCATCTTATGTTTTGGTCTTCTTGATAAATAAGATCGTATTTAGGGTCCTTTTGATAATTTTCCCTAAAAACCAATTGATGATGTAAGATTCAGCGAGTATCCAAACACCGAGTTTCAAGCCTGCAAAACAATATTAGGGAGGCCGGATTGAGTCCAGCGAAAACCCTCCGACGATCAAGTTAGTGCTCAGAACTCAATAAACGAAGAGTTTTTCTTCTCCTTCTGTTTGTGTTTTTTACCTCTTTAAATAGAGTGCGTCCTTCGTCTATTAGGGCTTATTTTCCTCCTCGATTATGGCTGATTTCCCTGGTGTATAGCTGATACTGCGGATTCTCTGTATGACCGTTATTTCCAGCTATGCCTTTGACCTTTTGGCTAGCGTAATCTCCGTCTTGTGACTGATCTCGAGTCATCGGCCTTGATCCGATATCTAAAACGTCGGTTTTTATAAGATGCCGTATTCTCCCCTCATCACCAGTTATGTAGCTTATGAAACATGGGCCTCTATAGTTGGACCATCATTATATTGGGTAAAGTTAATTTGTAGATTTCCAAACAGTTCCTTTAAGTTTTGTGTGAGAATGAAATTATAGATTTAGTGTAAGCAACTAAATCTAGTTAAATATTGAAACGACAACGTTTTTCTTCTCGTTTATTTTCTCTCCGCTGTGTGAGGACTGAAGAGCTTACAATTTGCAGGCCATTATTTTTGAATTTGAAGAAACCAAAAGATCTCTGAACACAGCAGTTTCTCTCTCTCACTCTTCACTCTTCACTCTTCACTCTTCACTCTCTCTCTGATTCACTCATAGCAGACGAAGACGACGATATATATATATCTAGAGAGAGAGAGAGAGGGATCCGATGGGTCCACCGAAGGCCGTCCGTACGATCTCACAGGAAGCATTTGAAGAGATGGTGAAAGAGAACATCGAGGACCTCGGAATGGATCCCACCGAAGCTCTCGAAGATGCTATCCAAACCCTAACCCTGCAAGGCGTCGACCTCTCCGGTACCCCCTCCTTTTCCTTTCTTCAGAAAATGCTTGAGAAAGAAAAGCCCTTTTCCTAATCATTTTCTTTTCTTCTTTTCTCTCTCAATAAACGGAGGCTAAATTATCCCAATGGTCTCGGTTTGATTGCTGAGAAAATGTAGGGAGAGAAAAGATATTGCGATTTTGAATCTCCAATACTTCAAAGTTTAAAAATTTCATCTTCTTTTATTTTCTCTCGTACCAAACGGAGCATGACTCGTCCAATCATTATTGATCCGTTTGGTTGCTGAGAAAATGAAGGAAAAGAACGCATAAGATTCAAAATTTCATTTTCTTTTCTTTTATGTCGTGCCAGAGGGAGGATGACTCATTCAATTCCTATTGCTCTGTTTGGTTGCCGAGAAAATGTAGGCAAAGAGAAGAAATTGCTATGGTTCATTGGTTTGAGAAAACTATAATCTCCACTCAATTTCGCCTAATACATCTATTCGGCTAATTGAATTGAGCTTTATTATTTTTGAAAACCAAACTAATAATAATAATAAGATTTGAGATTCCATTTACTTCTCGTTTCCTCTTTTTTCTCATGAACCAAACAGAGGGTTTAGCTCTCAAATTTATGACATTTCTTCGTCTTTTTTTTGTTTGTTATTATTATTATTATTTGCCTCTGTACAGGTATTGTTACCTGCGTTCCTGGAGTTAGTAGTGTCAAGGATAATCCTGTGATACAGTGTTTGGATAGATTGAAGCAATTGGATTCTGATTCAAAGGACCAAATTCATGAGAAAGATTATGAAGAGGTGGTGGATTTGTTTGATAAGCTTAGTGAGTTATGTTGTGTTGAAGGATCAGGAAATGTGTCAATTGCAGTGAGGAATGGGGGAGTAGAATTGGTTTGTTCTCTTTGTTCAAAGCTTCAAATTGGGTCTGAACGAGCCCTTGTTTTGCTTCTCAAGGCAATGGCATCATTGCTGCATGGTATGATATGGTTAATTCACTTGGTTTATGTGATGGTTATAACTAATTCAGTATTGCTCTCATGCATGATTTGGTTATAAATTATGGTTTGTACAATGTAAAATATATGGTATTTAATGTAGATTTAGTAGTTGATAGACATGTCTCTATAACTATTCCGTTTAAAGGGAAAAAAACATGAATTTGATTGTGGCTATTTAAGGTGGATGACTGCACATTCCAGACTGATGACAGGCAATGTGTAAAGGAATTCATTCATTTTTTAAGAATTTGGAATATACGATACTCCCCAATTGGGTTTTTGGTGCATAGCTTGTTCCTGTTCAAACTATGAATCCGGAATGAGAAAAAGAAAGCAGAGAAAAAGGGCACGGAGAAGAAATTAGAATGAACAAGATCGAAGCAATACTATATCTGAAGAAAATGATAAAACAGAGGACAGATACTAGGGAATATGTGAGATAATTGCTTGAGATGATATATATTTTTTACACTGTTGTTGCATAATTTACTACCTAGTATGTACAAGAATACGGAAGTGAGATGTTTGGTATAAAGACCATTACACTTCTGGCAGGCACAGAATGGAATACTGTAAATTGAAAGTTGTCTTTGTATTTATGTACAATGCTTTATATCATAATACGAATACATCATTGGTTGTTTCAGGGATTAGTTCCACATTAAGACTTTATGATGCGAGATATATTATTATCGTTTTTAAAATTTTTTGGGACAGCATCATTTTCAGCATTAGTAGTTCTCATACTTTGGATTTGGAAAAAGATTTATTTGCTGTTATAGGTGAATACATTTTTGTTATTTGCAGATGTTCAAAGCACCGAAATTTTTCTGAAGGGTGGTGGACCAAAGATTGTGGTGGGTATCCTAAATGATGGCAGTCAATATCCAAACATCTTGAATTGTGGTTTTACTGTTGTTGCTGCAGCTGCAACTGGTAATGAGATTCTCAAGGAGTCATTCATGGACTTGAAAATTGATGAGCTTATTATCCAAATTATGAGGAGACAGAGTAAAGGTGGCATCCATAGTTTATATGATGCTATACGTGTTCTGTTAACACCTGATGATAATCGTGTTGTGGCTTCTCAAGTAAGTAAAGGATTCATAGGAAACACATACTTAACTTTTCTACATTTCCGTAGTTTCTTAGAGTAATTCAACTCGTAATGGGTGCAGAATCATTTAATGAATTGATTGAACAGCTATACTTATCTATTTATTTATTTCTGGGGAGAAGAGGGTAGAGTTGGGGAAGCTTGGGTGAGGTTGGGCCTTGAATCCATGTTATTTTTTTGACACCTAGTGAATAGTGATTAAACTAAGTTCTTACGCATACATGCATATACTCCTGCATTCAAGTGTTCACATTTTTTAAAAGTGTGAGAAATGTTTCTCGAAGTAACTATGTGGTCTATGCAATCTCTAGGTTTATGGTTATGCTCGAAGATTTGCAAAAATTGGAATTGCTGGAGCTCTTGTGGACTCACTTCATGAAGGACTTACTTCACCTAGTCTAGTTTCAGCAACCATTGCTTTGAAGTCTGTTGCTGTCAATGTAAGTTTCTTGCATTTTTTTTTTTTTTTAAGATTGCTTAATAAAATCATCTACTCATTAAATCAGCTTAATCCTAAAAGTTGTGAGCCCAACACATGTCTGCCATAAGAGATTAGAACGACATTATTAATTCTAGTTGTCTGAATTCAATTATTAAGTGGGAGATAAATTTCATTAGTGAACCATAAGATACTTTTTCCCCATTTTTGGGATACTCTAAGAACATTACACTTTTTTGAACCCAAAACCTCGCAACTTGCTTTCAATCAAAACACTTTTTCCCCATTTTTGGGATACTCTAAGAACTTTACACTTTTTTGAACCCAAAACCTCGCAACTTGCTTTCAATCAAAACACTTTGAAATACTATTTACGTTTTAAGCTTCTAAGATGAACAAATATTCTCATTAATTACAAGTCAGAGGGCATGCAATCAGTCTATCAGATTATCATTTATTTATTTTTTATAAACTAATTAACAAATTGCTACATACCCTTTCCACAAACAGAAACTTCAAATATTTCCCAGTGGTATTGTTTTAAACCAGAATAAATATATTTTTTTGGGTCAACAATAAAAATTGCACCAGATCAACCCCACCACTTTGGATGAGTTTGCCATCATGCTAGGATGGATTTGAATCAGGATTAGATATACAAACTTAGTTTTGTCCATCCTCACTACCAAATTACATAGGTAAAAGCTTTGACAAGGTTTTCATAAAAAAGTTAAAATCATAAAAATGAAATAGGAGTCGTAGAGTTGTGGAATGTGAGTAATAAGTTATTTACATATAAAGCGGTGCTGCTTCCAACACAGTCCATATTTGAAAAAACATTTTTTCACTATAAATTGGTTTCATTCAAAAATAGAAAGAAACCATGTGATGCATAGGAGAAGCAACAAGAAGAGAGAACAAATCAGGTAAGAAATTTTTTTTTATTTTAGTAGGATAAATTCACCTCAGATTTCCTGGAATTTATCTGTTTCAACTTTCAACCATTCAATTGGTTAACTCACACCAACTGTTGGTTAAAGAAGTGATGTTGGTTCTCTTTTTTTCTGAATACGTTGTTTTTATCCTGTCAGATATGCATTTTTTCCTAACAAATATAATGTAATTATCATGATACTTGCAGCTTTTGGGTTATTGGCTCTCCTTTGTTGACCCTTGGGCTGTTTCTCACTGCAGGACGAAATATGTAAATCTATTGCTGAGAATGGCGGCATAGATGCAATTCTTCGATGCATTGATGACAGTGGTGAACAAGGCAATGGAACTGTAGCCAAAGCTTGCTGTTCTTTGTTATCTAAGGTTTGAGGTCAAAGGCATCATTTTGATAAATTTTAAGTTTCTTTTAAAAGAGAAAAAAAGAAGAAGAAAGTTTTCAGTGTGAGTATATTTCAAATTGATGAAGTATATTGCGAACATCAGATTTTTACAGCCTAGAAAATCTGGTGAAAAGTTACTTGTTTTTGTTTTCTCATTCTTTTGTCACTTGTGTCGCATGAAATTATGTTTGTCACTGCCACAGGACAGAATACTAGGACTCTTTCATGTCCTGTTTAATTCCTGATTAAACAAAGATGAAGAGTTGAAAGATCAGAATTTTGTCAATTTGAGTTTAGAAGAGTCACAAGACTCTAAATATTTTTTACATTTCCTCTTACTTGTTAGCAACCGAATGTGGGACTTATGTGGAAAATATTAATTGTTGATTTTCTAATTCTGTTGGTCATAGGCATGGCATACATTTCCAGATTTCCTAAGATATCTCACTAAATAACCTGCTAAATATTCCTTATTATTATATAAAAGGATTTAATTAAGGATGAGTAGAGTTGTGGTTTCTTTTGAATTTCCAGAACTATAGAAAAATTATTATCTCTTGATTCTCTTCTGCTATATTGAACCACATTTTTCAAATTCATGGGTTCTGTTTTAGGGCTTTTTGAATTCAACACTTCTCACCTTCAGTTCTCTTATGAACTTAAGTGATGAAATGTCAAACATGATGCAATGGTAGAGTTTGCCATCATTTTTACTTTTAACATTATGGATTGACATTCTAGTGTTACTGCTTGTTCAAGCCCCTCTTATATTTTTTATTTGATTAGTTGGCGGGAAGCGACTCAAATAAAAGTGCCATTGTTGAGAAGGGAGGAATGGATAGGCTAATCAAACTCTCGGCCAGATTTTCTGATGACCCTTCTGTTATACAAGAGGTAAAGAGCCTGCAAGTTTTGTACAAATGAATTTGCATAATCATCATGCCTATATAAATGTGCTCGATTGAACTACTCAGTTCATGTGATCAAACCCTCATGACACTTTTGTAAAAGTGCATCCCTATTTTCCCATGCATGTTAGATACTGCTATATCTGTGACAATTTCTCTGCCATACTATTCATTGCATGTTTCCTGTGGTTTAGGACTGGCATCTAAAAGGGTTGGGTGGATTATGGTTTCAATTCTTAGAATAAAATTTTAAAAAAGATATAATAATGATGGAGTTTATATTAGTGTTATAATGTTTATCAGTGGCGGAATGCATTGGACTGTCCCGTTACATAATAGTATAATTCTTGGAAAAGCATGTGAAAAATTACATTGGTGATAGTCTGATAGATGCTTGGGAACATCTGGTTCATGTGATCTCCTTGCCAAGTCCAGTACCTTTGATTCCCAATTTAGTTAGACAATTCAGATGAATTGTGTTACATTTATTTATCGAGTTTGTCTCAATTGTTAATTCTTTTCGTTGTGGTGCAGGTTATGTCAATTATTTGTGTACTTTCCTTGAGATCCCCAGACAATGCAGCCCGGGCTGTTGAAGCTGGAGCTGGAGACCTTGCTATTCAAGCCATGCAGAAGTTCCCGGCAGCACAACAGATGCAGAGAAATGCCTGTTTCATGATCCGGAACCTTGCGGTCAGGAATCCAGAGAACAGGCAAGATTTTTCTTTATATTTGTTTGAGAACAAAGAGAAATTCATGATACCACTCTATTATGTTCATTCTATCTTTGATGTTGGCGTAGCTCTTATGGGCCCAAATCTAGTAGACGCTGCCCTCCCACCTCCACACACACACACACACAATGATTTCAGGTAATAACTTCTTCCCCATTTTTTTTTTTTCAGGAAATAACTTCTTCCTTTTTTGTTTAAACAGAACTCTTTTGCTTGGTAATGGTATTGAGAAGATTATAAGGAAGACCAAGGAAAACCATGAAAGCTGCAAGGCTGCTGCTACCGATGCATTGAGGGATCTGGGGCTTGATGACTACAACTCATAGACCATGCTCCAGAAATGCTTCTCTCCACTTATTGGTACAGTTTTGCTCCAGAAATGCCTTGCCATAGTTGCAATCTTTCTCTTTTGGGGTCAGTTTTGTTTCCCTTCCATACTTTGTTTTGTTAATGGGGATGCTGCGTTGTATAATTTAGCATAATTGATGTCAGTTCCATTAAAATTTGATGTTAATGGGGATTTTTTATGATAAAAGTCAGTCTATTAAAAGTTTGTGGGATAAAATTTGTTTTTTTAACTTCTTTGTGGGTTTCGGTGACGAGAGAGTTAAGGGTGTTTCTTTGTTTGTCGTTAGGGATTGGATGGCTATTTGTAATCTTGAGTATGTTGTTTTTTTGTATTTTTTTCTTTGTTTTTGTTTTTTTGGATCTTCTTGTAAGTAGGACTCCTTGTCCTCTTTGGCTTTTTTTAATATAATTGTTGAAATAATAATTGATGCCAGTTGCATTACGGTGTGTAATCATAATATGCATTTTAACTGTTGGAACAAAATTTCTAGGCATTCTTTTGTCCACGGATGATTTAAATCTTTTGTTTTAAGTATATATATATATATCAGTCCAACCTGTTAAATTTACTTCCCAGCCTTGTTACAAGCTTAGATCATCTTTCAAGAGGCTAACTGATTAGGGATCTTAAACCCAATTATCAAATTAATGGATAATGGAGGACGCTGCACTCATTTTCATCCTAACATGACTTATCTTTTGAAGAGAGTGGACCCTTCCTCAACCCTAGCATCCTCAATGAGGTATTCACAGTTGAAAGGACTGAACACACTAGGTTCATTTTGATAACCACCATCACAAGTTTATTTAGAGCATCTTAGAATAAAAAAATTAAAAAAAAATCAATTGATACAAGATTACCCTTCCTAGAGACTTTAAATGCAAGCATTCCCTATTTAAGTAATGACTTCTTTTCTTAGAGGTATGTACACATATTAGCTTACATGAGGGCTTGAATTTTTAACCAATATAGTATATGTACTTTTTAAAAATCAACCATTAGATTAGATATTCCTTTTATAAATATCACGCATGCCAAAAACGACAATAATCGAACAATTGATTTTGAAATTGTAAGAATTCTTCGTTGAAAATAGTGGATATTGGTTTAAATTTCAAATTTCAAAACAAGTTGCTGAGGGGCGCCAATCCAATTATCCAATGTAATGTGCCTCATTGAACATTGGCCAACAACATGCAGTACATGAATTACTATTAACTACCACCTTGGTTGAGTAGAAACGTACTCTTCATTTTATATCCATTGAGATACAGAGTCCCCTGTACAGTACAGTACAACACAGGATTGTTTGGATTGGAGAAAAAAAACAAGGCAATTCAGCAGTGATAGCCAGCCCTAAATTGCCGCAGCTACGTACACTCGTAACTGAACTTATGAGGAAACTCTCTTAACTATAATTTGGTTCGGGTTGTGTTTTTGTACAGTTATAATTTGCTGTGAGGAGACGATTGTTCTCCTTGGCTTTGCCCAAAAGAACCTGGAAGTTGAAAAGAAAGGGGGGAAATCCGTCATTTGATTGAAAATAATTCTAAACACAATAAGCCCTTGTAATATATTAATAGTACGTAGATATTTAGTTTAGGGAAAATGCACAATAGTTTATTTGAAAGTTTCTTTAATACAACAATACATACGTTATTACTATTAATATTTGAAAAGGAACATATAAGAGTGGTTTATGGTTTAAATAATAATAATATTATCCAGACCCTTCATAAAAGTTGTTGCCATCATGATTATTAATCATAACTGTAACCTGGAAAACAAATAAGCATGCAATGAACCAATCTCCAAGAATGGCAATTAATGTAATGTATCAAAGATAAAGGCATTGATCGACTCCAGGTAGGTATGGATTATGGATAGCTTGTATTTCAAAAAGAAATCAGGAAGCCATGCATATCAAGTAATGCTAAATTTTAGCTTTCCAAAGGTATCATCCAACGTACCGGTTGACTAAGAAAGTGCTATTGGAACATCTTGGAATATGCCTCTCTCTCCCTCTTACGTCTAGCAGTAATCTGAAACCAACACCATTATTTAAAACCCAGTCGACAATAAGCTATAATATGATTCAGATTGGGTGTCCTGTACTAACCTTCTTAATAGCAGCAGCAAGCTCCTTTTTTATTCCAACTGAAACACAGCAGCTACTAAGTCAAACTATCAGGAAGTGTCAACACATTCAATATAACAGATCTAAACTAAAAATTGTATAAGAATATACCGACTCCACCATTTCTGCAGCTTATAATATACTTACAAGTGTCAATACTCAAGAAGTTTCAACATAAAAATACCCATGGCCTTCTGTCACAAGCAAATAATGTTACTTGCATAGTTATGTTCAACCCTACTCATAAAATATGGATCCTGTAATCAAGATTGGTAGAATCCACAACAGTTTTATGTTTTTAGCTCACGAATAAGCTTATTATAACCCAATTTATAATGCACCAAGCATCAATTTATATGAGAGAAACTTTTAAAACTGAAAGAATCAACTCCGCATAAAGTTTATGATAGGCCTGGGCAGAATCATTTATCACACTAACCATCATTTGGTTCCAATTCCGATGCCTTCTTCAAGCTTTCAACTGCCGAGTCTACGTCATTAAGTGCCATGTATGCCTGATAGATCAATAGGAACATAATCATGAGGTCAGGAGCTATACAGTGGGATACAAGATGCAACACAAACGCATTCGCAAATAGACATGAGAAAGCCACAGGCATGAGGACCATAAGTAGTTACTGACCAATATCTAAGGGAACTCTTCACTATATGGCCAGCCAGGCTGAGCATAAAAAGAAGTGAGCCAAAATGGCCAAGCATATTCATTTCACTGCTTATATAAAGGCATCACACAAAACTTGAGATTTTGAAGCAAACCCTGACATACCATAGACAAACAGAAATATAGTATTGATAGAAAACAAAGTCTACTGATAGAAAACAAAGTCTACAAGTTAATAAATCAGTGCTCTACAAGAATTAACAAACAACGCAGCATAATGGAAGTTAATGGCTTTTAATTCTCTAACTTTGGTGTAGTCAACCCCAAGTTGTTGGTATACCAAAGTCATAAAATACAGAAACAAAGCCTAAAGCCCGTGAAAGAATACAGAAAAAAAGCCCTAAAGCCCTACATACCAACAACTTGGGGTTGACTACACCAAAGGTGCGCCTGCACAGTAATTGACTCAGTGACTCTGGGCTCACTGCCTCGGTAGGCCTGAGCCTATTTATGTGGGTGCCTTGTAAGAAGGCTGTAAGAAGGCTGCTCGGGTAAGGTCTGCCCATATTCTTTGAAGCACCTGATGGCCAAGGCATCTATCTAGGTGTGTCTTTAAAACACAGTGTCTAGTAATCAGGCCACAGATACCTCTATAACAGATAATATATAGTTTTGAATTCATTATTGTAGCAGCTATTAAACCAAGAAAATGGAGAATATTGTTAACCTTACTAGGAATAGACTTGAAATGCATCAAAAGAAATTAGCAGCAGAAAGCTCACCTAAACAGTTATATGGGGTCTGTAAGACTACAACCAAGGTGTATTGACAGGTTTAATTAAGAGACTTTTCTCAACCACAGCATCATGCAAATTCAATCAAAAAAACCACATCGGAGATTTTTTTTATTAAAAAAACAGATAACTTCCTCGGGCCAGAAATATTTAAAACTCTTTACTGAAATCCTAATCAGGAAGATACCAACCTGGCCTTGGCGAAACAAAGCTTTGACATTGTTCTCACCATCACGCATCGCAAAGTCTGTGTCCAACAATGCTCCTTTTAAATCTCCTAATTTCAATTTACAAGCCTAAAACATACCAAATTCAAACAGTTTGAAAAAGGAAAACATCGTTAGAACGGGATCAGGCAAATTAACAGGCAGATGGCCTAAATAGAGAAACAGGAATATAGTTCCTTTAAAAGATGACAGTGTCCTCTAAAGAACAATTTCAATTGGCAAAGAGTATTTTGACTCTACGTTTTGATATTGTGGATACATAATGAATAAATATCAAAATATTCATACTTAAATATGTGTTTTAAAGAGACACACTTAATACAGACTATTATAATGTAAAAGACTAGTAGCCTACTTAGATCGCGAACTTTGCCCCATCATCAGCGGGGTAAACTAGGCCCAAAGGTTCATGGATAAGAAAAAAACAGAGAATGTAAAAGTTTCTTAACTAAGCAAACTCTAGTTTTCCTTAATCATCAACATTGATATAAGCCAAGGTAATATTATATTCTTAAAAGCCATAAGCAATTTAAAATTATTTCCATAGCTTGTTAAACTTTAATGATCTTATGTTTACTCTTTTAAATCACAATTGCCCAAAAAAAAAAAAAAAAGAAAGAAAAAAGAAGAAGAAGCAAGTCTCATGGAAGTCCAGGTATCAAAATACTTTCATTATATGTCTATGGCTGAAGAGCCCAGCACAGTCCATCAAGCAGTGACAATGTAAACTTACAGAACTGTTTGTGAATATCTGCGCCTTTTTCTTTCTCAAACATAAACTTATCTCTGCAAAGCCACAGAAATATACTATATGAATCAGATTAAAGCACAGTGAATTGGTACATT
Organism: Hamamelis virginiana; assembly: GCA_017140935.1. NCBI lineage: Eukaryota > Viridiplantae > Streptophyta > Magnoliopsida > Saxifragales > Hamamelidaceae > Hamamelis > Hamamelis virginiana. Next base: position 1,950,811 of record JAESVK010001359.1, on the reverse strand, counting down.
ACTAATGTGAAATACTGGTAATCTTTAAAAGAAATTATTAAGAAATCAAATTTACCTTCATCAATCCCTTCTTTCTCCCAGCAGACATCCAAATAGCGCAAGGCCTTCCGATACTTTCTTAGAGCCATCTTAAAGTCTTTCTTCTGCAAACAGTCATAGTTTGTATAGAATTAGAAATACTTTTTTTTTTTTTTTTAACAAAAAAATTAAGGAAGGAAATGGTCACGGAAAGCAAATTGACTGAGAGACAAAAAGGTTTAAAATATTTCATTTGTACATTGAATTAAAGAAAGAAAATATAAACCATTAGTATGAATCATAAATGCTAGATGAAACCATAACATTGTACCCAATACCTTGTTGTAATGTTCATTACCAAAAGCCTTCACAGAATCTACGGCAGTCATCCACCAAGAAAGCTCTTTAGGACTCTTGTCCAGGTCAGCTGGCCAATCAGGATAAGTATCACCATCTTTGAAAAAATTACATATCCCATCATCTGCCCCTTCAGGAATTTCTCCACAATCCACAATTACAACATCAAGACTAGGAGAATCACCAGCACCAGCAGCAACATGCTCAATCGAACGAACCACTCCCATGCCTTTAACTACCTTCCCAAATACAACATGTTTTCCATCTAGATGACAAGTGCGAGTAGTAGTGATGAGGAACTGGGACCCATTTGTGTTAGGACCAGAGTTGGCCATTGATAACATCCCTTTTCTTTCATGTTTCAATTCAAAATTCTCATCTTCAAATTTCAACCCATAAATGGATTCTCCTCCAGTACCATCCCCAGCAGAAATATCACCACCTTCTATCTTAACTCCCTTAGTCACACGATGAAAACGAACCCCCTAATATTAACAAATAAATAAATAAATAAATACTAGCATTATCATCCTATACTAATATTAAAAAAAGAAAAAAGAAAAAAATTATGAGAATAGTTATCTGTTATCCTAACGGTGAAGGAAACCAACATTATACAAAAAATGAAGAACCTTCAAAATGAATGAATTTAATTATTTTTCCTATTTGAGCATATGAATTAAGCTGGAATAAAACGTACACTTTCAATGTCGCAAAATTTAAAAACTAGATTTCATCACAAGAACATAACAGGAGTACGCAACAGATATCCCGTTGTTCACAAAATTTATATAGAATAAAAGAAAAGAAAAATATTGATAAATACATTCACTATTCTGAGGTTCAGTACACTTTTTACCAATTAAAGACAAAATGAGCTATAATTGTCAAAAGATGAACTCCATACCGTTTCAGATATAATTTTACATTTTTTTGACATCCAACATCAACTTTAAACTTTATGAATGGGGATCATTTGCTTGGGTTTGCTTGGGTGATGTGTCATGATTCATCGGCACATCACCCAAGTGAAAAGTAGAGCATCTAAATCATGACATATCACCCAAGCATATCCAAGTCCAAGCAGAGAATCCAGACTCAAACTTTATATCAAATTATCTAAAGGTCAAACAAGGGTGAAGAACCTAACAATCATATTCAGGAGACTTACAAAGTTAGAAAGAAAATAAATAACAAAATAGCAAGTACAACCAAATGGTCACTCAACTATATGCTTTCTATTTTCTACCGAACCAGAGGACAGATGCTACGTGTCCATTAAATACAGTGACCAGTAATTCCCTTCACATAGAGATGGAAGTCTAAGGCTAGTCTAATGATTCACAAATGCCACACAACAACTAAAGCTCTCATCATTTCATGTTAAAAGGGTTTCTCACCAACCGACTCACTGTATGAAAACCCAGTTCAAAACCACTTCAAACTTAAAATGTGATTTTTGAAAGCAGATGCACAAATATCCAATTGAAAACATTGAAGTGACAAAAATAACATATGAATTACAGATTAATCCAATATATATATATATATATATATATATATGTACTGTCCCGATCCTCTTAGCATATGCTTGCTAGCTAATAGATAATTGTAGGATACAAATTTTGAAAAACTAACGGTTGGATAAGATATTCTTCTTATGGATGTTATGCATGTCAAAAATCAGTGATCCAATATCAACATCTCAAAATATAAATTGTATAATACTGTGACAGTTTTTCTCCGTGACATTACCGAGAAACCGAACAAATCTTTTTTTCTTTTTTCTTTTCTCTTTTTTGTGGTGTTGGGGGGGTGGGGTAGTGTTTCTCTTTTTGAGAAGAATGAAATATCTCATATACATTGATGTGGCATACTGGGGTTACTACTCCCTTGGAAAAGCCAACCAAAGAGAATCTGAATCCCAACACAAAATGCGAAATACAATTGTATATATGTATACAAACATATATAATTAGTACGGAGTAATGTATATGTGTGTGTGTGTGTCTATATATATATATATATATATAGATAGATAGAGAGAGAGAGAGAGAGAGAGAGTATAAGCATCCATATAAAACTATACATGATACCAGAAACGAATATCAAAACCTGCAATTTAGATGGTTAGGTGGCAAAAGATGTTTAAGTATGGAAGAATCATCTATTAATCCTTCAGTTGATTCCACAAATTAATAAACAAACATTTCTAAACATTCCAAAAATTATGAAACACACAGAAAAATGAAATTATGATTGAAACTGCCATGGCATTTCCAAAGAGTCAACGATTCGAATTACCTCAACATTACTACAGAGATGAGATTGTTAATACCCAAAAAAATCCATAAGAAAAACCCGAGTTTCTCTCAATTATAGAAAAACATAGCACCCCTTTCATCATCAAACGAGAACCCAACTTAATACATAGATATATATATATATATATATATATATATATATATATA
>JAESVK010001359.1:1935939-1947865 GCA_017140935.1 Hamamelis virginiana | reverse complement strand
ATATATATATATATATATATATATAGAGAGAGAGAGAGAGAGAGAGAGAGAGTAAGGGACCTTGTAATGGAGGGGAACACCGGTGTTAGGAGCAATGCCCTTTTCGCCAGTGCAGAGAGCCCTGAAATTATCAGCGGTTTTGGGCACTATATCACTGTATAGCTCTATCACTATCCTCCCTTCCAGCTCTTCTCCTATCCTTATGTCCATATAACACCTTGGCTTCACCATCTTTGCCCTCTCTCTCTTTCTCTCTCTCTCTCTTTCTCTCTCTCTCTCTCTATGCACCTTATCTCTCCAGGCTCTTCTATGGCAGCCCGCAGAAGGAACATAAATGGAGGAGAGAGAAACAGTGAAAAACCCTAGTCCCGCTTTTAATTTCAAACGCCTCGCCATCATATATTACCTCTGTCTGCGCTAATATACACGCTGAGTAAGTTGTACGCTTTGTTTTCTCAGATGCCCCTCATTATTTCTGTATTTTCATTTTTTTACCTATCTACTTTTATGATTTTATATTTCAACTCCTTCACAGTTCGTATTATAAAATTTGACAATTTAGCAATTAGCAAAAAATATTGATATATTTTTTTTTATCTATTTACTTTTATAATTTTTTTTAAATAAAAAATAAAAAAACTTTTTTTTTCATATATTGAATAGTGCCTCTCAAGTAATGAAGAACCCACATGTTAACCTTCTAATGAACTTTACCCAAATCTACCTTAATCATTGCGAGCAAAAAGCCATTTCTATGTTATTTAATAAGCATTGTAGTTGCAATTATTTCAAAACAAGGAGCAAGAAAACTTGATTTTGAAGAATAAAGTATTTGTTGTTATTTAAAATGAATAACTCTAGCTCAGCATTTCATGTCTCTTTTTAGGAGATAAAATTATGATTTTCATTTTTTATGGATGAAAATTTGTCCATTTGTTGTTTCTTTTTCCTAGTAACAGCTAACCACTAACCCTACTAATATATATCATCTAGTAAAATAAAAAAAAAAATAGTATTAACATAAGATTAATTATTATGTGCTAGAATCCAAAAAAAAATTTCTCATGAATATAGGGTTATAAGTGTCAAAATCAACAAAACATCTGAGCCAAAAGACCAAAGAGAGAGAGTAAAGGGCAAATGCGAGGAATTCTAGATGATATTGGGCAGGCAAGACCACATGACTATAAAAAGAAAAATTAGGATATTGAAGAGGGGCAGATGTGCAAAATAATTAGGTGGGGGTGTGGGAAAATTGAAAAATGAAAAAAATGAAGGGTACCGGGTTTGTTTGGTAGCGTGGAGGACAGGGCAGGGAAGAGAATACGGAGGAGATTTGGAGGATGATTGGGGGCTTAGGTTTCGATGTGTCGTACACATCGTAATTCCTGGAGATGTTTTGTCCTACTTCAAAAGGTGCGCACTGCGCTCATGTCAGTTAGAGGGTCACGTCCTTTCTCAACTTGCGCCGTCTGTCTTTATCTTTTCGTCTCACTCGTGAGTTTGTCAGTATTTCGACAACCGCTGTCTCTCCATCTCAAACTCCAAGACTGATTAAATTTTATTTCAGAAATGCTATTCCTATTCCACCTTTACCCTCCAAGACTAACTTAATTTTAATTTCTTATGTTTACGCTCCTTGTATTAGTTTTTGTTAAAATTATTTTTGGAGAATTATTTTTTTATATATTTTTAAAAAATTATATTCAAATAATATTTTTACATATTAAAAGTAATTATGATAATTGAAAAAAAAAATTTGATTATGATAAAAGTTGAGGTCTCTTAATTTTTGTCATAATAATTTTTAATTTGAAAATTTTGTCATCTATCCTATAATTCCTTAGGCTGTCTAAAAGTGATCAATCACCTTACGTCTCGGATCAAGTTGAATTTTAAGCTCTAAAAGTTATTTTTAGAAGAAAAAAAAAAAACTAATGCAAACGGGCATTTAATGTCTTTTACTTCGAAGTTTATTTATTTTCTACACATGAGAAACCACGCTGCATATGATAAACTGTTAAACTTTTGTACTCTGTCCTCTTAAATTTTATGGTTTGAATGTCATAGATGCCCCCTAATTTCAAAATTTATTTCTCTAGTGCACATGATAAACCATACATGATGCAACTTTATGGGGACAATTACAAAACATATTTTGAAAAATCGGCTATTGGATTGGATTCTCTACCTATGAATGTTATTTCTGCAAAACAAATCGCAAAAAAAATCACGGTGATCTAATGGTTGGTTTTTATTAAAATCAACTGTGAATTCGTGACACAAAAAAGTCACAATTCTTCATTCTGACATTTTTTTTTTTTTAAATTGATCGTTGGATCATTGTGATTTTATGCAGTCATTACAATCATAAGAGAGGAATCTAATTTAACAATCAATTTTTTTCAAAATATGCTCTGCAATTGTCCCAACATAGACCACCTAATGTAAATTTGCATCAGGTGTGATTTCTCATGTGCACAGGAGAAGCAAGCTTTGAAATAAGAGACGTTTGTATCAGTCAAACTATAAAACTTAAAAGGGTGAAGTGAAAAAGGCTAATGGTGGAGTGCGAATAATATTTCTCTTTTATTTTACTCCAATATTACAGGTTAATATTGTTGTACACAAAATGCTAAGCATATCCTTCTTTTTTACATTTTTATTATGAAATAATTAATTATCAGTTCTTGTACGTTATTCATGTAATACATGTCAAAAATTATAATAATTCAACAATCGATTGTTAAAATATAGACTGTGAGAAATTGTGACGGTATCTAACAGAGAAAATTATCATAATATTTTTATAAGAAAGAATCACTGTAATTTTTGGGTATGCATGACATGCATAAGAAGAATATTTAATCAATTTTTCTAAATACTCATCCACATACTCACAAAAACATACTCATAAAAAATTTCTAATTCAATTTTTATGTAACTTAGCTATATTTATATTAATATAACAATGAAAGATTAAGTTCAATTACCTTCTATTTTTACACGCTGTTTACAAAACTCAATATAGGAGTTATATTTTGAGAAATGCACTATTAATTGTGCCTCTAGGATTAGTTTTTTTTTTAATTCTATAAAAAGTTTTTAAAAAACCTCTAGAGTTTTACTATTTGGTACCCACTAAACAAACTCTAAAAAGATGAAAGGGCTAATGACATGTTAGTCTAGTGACATTTATTTTCACATTTAAGAGAATATTTCGAGTTCGAGTATGTGAAAGTGCATCAATATATATCAATTTGTTAGTATTAAGTGAGGTTTGGGAATAAAATTAAATTTCTATCTATTGTAAAAAGAAATATTGTCTTAAAGAATCATTGACATGTCTGTAAAACTCATGCTACAATAATTTTGAAAAAAATGGCCAAGTAGAATAGTATAGAAAAGGAATTTGAACAACCCATTATATTCCCTACTATTGAATTTCAACATCAATAACGTACGACCATAACCAAAGTTGAAACATTTAAAAAGTGAGTCTTATGTAATATCATTTTCAAAAGTACAGTCCAAAAAATTAAAAAATAAAAAAAGCTCTTGGAGAACATTTTCACTACATTGGAAGTCATTTTCCCTTTGACCCATTGGCCACATTGTCATGGGAAAAGTCTATTTCTAATGCACACAACTATGCCTCCAACCATTGCAAGAGTGGACTCAATCACCACTCAATTATCAGGTGGTCCAAATACTTGACATGGCTTGAAAATGGCCATTAGGGCATCACACTTCAACAAAAGAGGGGTTGCAGATAAGCACATAATAATGCAAGCATTATGGCACTAAAAACAGCACTTATTTGTTCTGGTTCTTTTGGAAATACTATAGATGGTAAGTGTCGTGGTGTCGAGGCCGCGATTAGAACCGATTAATTGATATAGGACCTCTAAAAATGGTAAAATGGCTCACTAATTGGCTAGGATAATCCTTGATTAATTTTGCAACCACTAATTAGAAAGAGAGACTTACTTTGGCCATAATTGAATCCACGCATAGATGACTTCTGCATAGCCTTTTGAATTGGCTAAGTGGGTCACTCAAACTTCAATCTATAAGTGGGAAATTCACTACTATGCTTTCTCAAAAGTTAAAAATTATTTGAAAGGCCGGATAGAATTCATATTGAGTCCACATATAAAATTTGTTAAATTTGATCAATCGAACGGTTTCTATATACTAAATCTAGCTAGTTCGATCAAATCAAACAATTTCTATGCATAGATCGAATATTGTGAAATCTTACTCGTATCTCAAATACACACATATACAGTAATAATTCAATATGAAATTTTTAAGTCGATTTTAAGCCGTTTAAATTAAATTTAAAAATCCTTTTGTTGAAGGACAAGATCCCGAGGATCAATATTATGCATACGTATATGAATTGTAATTTTGTGTTTAATTAGTGAATGTGGGGCCATGAAAATGCCAATGAGGTACAAGTTGCATGGAATTATTTGGAATTGAGATTAGGTAAGCACGTCACCCTCCTGCAATATCAAAGTGTGTCAATTAGGATAGAAAATGATTGATTAGCCACTCAATTTCACTCATTGTTAAGTTACTTAAACACCTACCATAGTTTAATATAATTACATTTATTACCCTCATGATCATCTCACTTTGTACCAACTGCTTTAGAAAAAATAAAATACATCGTGCCTATGGTGAAATCAGTTTTTTAATTTTTCTTATAATTCTGTTCAGTCAAATTCACATGTAGGCTTGTTTGGGTCTTGCCACCGTGGATAACCGATGCTCTTATACCATGTTAAGTTTCTTACCTAAAAGCCTAAGCTTGTAGGTGGAGGGCTAATACAGGTATATGAAGTTATATCAAGCTTTTTATTTAGGCGATCTGAGGTAAAATGGATTCTATTTTTCTACAAAATCAATTACCTACTATAAAATGATTTGATAGAGGAAAGAGATTGAATAGAAGCTTGATTCAGTTTTTAAATTTCCAAACAGACCCGATTCAGTGCCGAAACACTTCATAGCCATCCTGCTTTTTGGATGGGCTGGAAGGAACAAACTTGTATTGGCCCAAAAGATAAACTGGTATTTTGCCCATTAGCGTGGCTTCGGCCGGAACTAGGAATCTCAAAGTGTAAGCTTAGCCCGGGCCCTAAATTATATTAGACAGAATGGGCCAATAGGAAAATGTCTAATGGATCAAAATTTTAGTAATATCCTTTATATCAAATGATACATCAACTGACATGATATGCTCATCAACTAATCATATACTAGTCACCGCGCACACGTGATGCGTTATAACAAAATATTTCTACAAATTAATTTTTTTTGAAATATTATTACAATAATAAAATGAATAATTTCTTGACAGAAATGCATTTTCACTAGTCATTCTTATTATTGAGTATAACTTACAATTGTTTTCCATCAAATTTTGCCATATATATGTGAAAATTAAAATTAAAATTTTAAAAAATCTATGTGAAATAATATCTTCTTTCAAATGTATGACCCTAAATTCTCTCAAAATATCTAATTGCAACTATTTAATCACATTTTATCAGATAATAAATTTGAAGAAGAGAATTATAATAAAAATTAAATTAAATTAAAAAGCAAATAAATACTTATCAAATGCTAATCCAAACGTTGCCTAATAAATCCATGAAGTCATCAAATTAAACCATCTCATGCCTTTATTTCCATCGCCCATAGAAACCTAGTTTGGTGTAATTCAATAACCCACAAATTCTTTGTAGTGCAATTGGAATATTATTTTCAAATTAATTACTTCCAATGAATTGTAGTTAAAATATAGCACGTACTCATTTAAGAGATAAAGCCTCATAAGTGGTATATCAAAGGGTCAAGTTTAAAACATGTATTCATGTTAACACACCATTACGATTTGCTTTTTATAATATTTTTTTTTCAAAAACTTAAAAATTAAAACTGTACTCCATCATTTAAATCAAATTTTAAAGATTTTATTAACCTTATGGCTTCTACCCATATTTGTTAAATGATTTTGATAATAACAAACATTGTGTTTTGATCTCTCATGTGCATATGAATACATTGTTGTATTGCACATAATAATATTGTTGTATTACATATGAATATATTGATATATTACATATGATTATTTTGTTGTACATTCGTGTTTATTGCCAAACCTTTTTGAATGAATATTTGTTTCGCTAACCTTATTAATTGATTAACATTATCCTATAGTTCTTGTATATCCATTTTGGTATATGTGTTTACAAGAACATGATTCAAGTTGTCAATGAAGAAGGCTCAAGCCATCCTGAAACTCATGTACTATAATGAACCTTATGTGGATATGAATATGTTGTATATTCACTAAGGATCATGAAGAGAGCCATTGCATTGATGCAATCCAATTGAAGTCAAGCTCAAGCCAAGCACAAGACTTGAAGAACCTTTGTGAAGACTTTAAGTTCTTTATTGTGTGAGTGTTTAGGATTTATATGTAAATCTCTCTATTATGATGAACTACATTGGCTCAATTGACCATGACTTAAAAACTATATGTTTTAACTTGGAAAATCACATTTTGGTCACAAAATTGATTCAAACTCATAATGGGTTTTATGGACTCAAAAGTCAAAATGTTTTACTCTTATTGCCTTGGCATATTTATCATTGGAAAACATTTTGAACTTAACCAAAATTTTTTTAAACTCTTAGTGGGCTATTTGGATTCAAAGACAATGTTTTACACTTATTATTTTTGAAATGCTGTTTTTTTGCTGACGAAAACTTCCAACTTAAAATGGGCATATCTCTCTCATCCGGACCCTATTTTCGATGATCTTGGTATCCACGGAAAGCTTGAGAAGTATAGTTTTTGAATATGTAACTTTCATATCAATTTTTTTTTTGGGTTAGTCAACTAACCCTTGATGTCTAGTCGACTAATTGTAGGGCAGTAGCCTGTTTTGGGAAAATAAGTTCCTAGTCGACTAACACACCCTTCCTAGTCGACTAACCGTGCCTGAAAACTTTTTCAAAGGTATTTTAAACCTTCTAGTCGACTAATCACTTGTGCCTAGCCGACTAATCGACCTGACTGTTCAATAACGACTAGTTTTTAACACTCCAAAAGACTCTATTTTGACTCCCAATGGCCATATTTGTTTTGGAACCTATTTATACTCATTATATGATTCTTGAATCAACTAATGATCATACACCAACATACTCAAACTTAGTTTACAATATTTTGGGTGATTTAATCACTCGGTTCATCATTTTCTCTTGAAGCCAACTTAATTCTTAATTTTTGAGAGATTTTAGTGAGAGCTTTATCATTGTACATTATCTACTATTTGAGGAGTTTCTCTATTGTACACATTCTCAATCTTCATTTGTAATCTTGTGAGAGTCAAATGTTTTGTGAATCCTTTGTAGGTGAGAATCTACCACCTTGAAAGTAGATTGTGGGTGAGTGTCTTCCACTTTTAAAAGAAGACAACTTGTAAAGGTTTCTCCACCTTGAAGGAGTGATCCATAGTGGATTGTGAAATCCTCAAGACGGGGCTCTTGAGGCGTGGAAGTAGGCGGAGACCGAACCACGTTAAATCCTTATGTTTGAATCTCTCTAACTCATCTCTCGCATTTTAATTTATATACTTTATATTGTTGAGTTGGGATTCAATCTTGCTCTCTCATTTGCAGTTTAATTTATTAATTTGTTTATTTTCCGCTAAATTTAATTGAACCATAATTTTTATTTGGTAATTTTTGTTAAAGTTTGCAATACCTCTATTCACCCCCCTTTAGATGTATATACTTGGGCCAACAGATTTCATAAATTACCCACTCTCCTACATTTTAGGACTTAAAACCGTAATCCACCATTTATTTTTGTCTTTTATTTTTTTCTGAATTCACACCGACTCTCCTAATTTTTAGGACTTCAAACTTGCCCATCACATACTCCATTATTTAAATTTATCTTTTATATTTTTTTGAATTCACATTTATGAAATACGAAATAGGATATGTCCACCATAATGATACCTCACACCTCATTTAGCAACACCAGTGCACTCTGATTTTATTTTCCATTAGAACAGATAGAGCCAATTATATAGTGGCAGAAAGTATTATTAGGGAAAAGGAATTCATTAGTGCAGTTGATAAGACGTGAGTAATTTCCATTGGTATTTTTATTGTTGTACTTCAAAAAAAAGTCACTTTCCTTCATTCTGGAATATTATTGATTCTTTACTATTAAATCTATTTTGAGAGAAAAGCTTTCCAGTACCAATTTCATAGTACTTAATGCAACCTTGTTGAATTTGAAACCACATGCTAGTTAAGCAAATTGATAGTAAATATAAATAAACTTGAAGATCACCTGTTTCACCAATCAATGAACTTTCTTCTAGACTATATTATTCTAATAAAGATTTTATTGTTCAATAGTTAAAAAATTTATTGAGAGACATCCATCAATGCCCGGATCCTGTACCCATGAATGATATGTTTATTGCAAACATAAAATAATTTTTAATAGCTATGAATAGTGTGTCCAAATGCATTTTCAAGGTGCGCCTTGGAGCTTGCCCTGGGGCGGGGTGGAACAAAAACACCCCAAGGCATAAAATTTCCAACAATACTCCCATGGGGTGTATGACTGTGGGCCATCATACCAACTTTCCAAATTTTTAGGACTTAAAACCTGCCCATCACGTACTTGATTATATTTATCTTTTATTTATTTATTTTGAATTCACATTTATAAAATTTTTGATAATATTTATTATCATAATCAAATATGATTACTTATCCACTATTTAAAATTTAAGTGATCGTACCCATTGTTTTAAAACCCGAACCGTTCATCGAACCGAAAAAGTTACCGGGTTAAGGGTCAACCGGTTGAATTGACGGGTTGAACCGTGACGTCATAAATATATTATTTATTTATTTATTTATTAGAATAAAAGCTGTAAATGATTCAAAATATAATTTTTTTTAAATGTTTGTACAATCAATTCATATATTTGAATTTATATGCAGTCATCAAAATTGAAAAGTGATAATTACTATTGATCAATCTTTATTATATATATTTTTTAAAATGCAAGATAAGAATATTGTATTATTAAATTAGGTGCTTTGGTTTCTTTTTGTTATTTGTGATTTTTTAAGACTAATTTGTCTTTTCAGCTTTCTTGGCTTTAAGAGATTTTAAAAATATTGAGACTATTTTAGTCATTTTGGCATCTTTAAAAAAAATTAAATTAAAAAAAAAAAAAAACGGGTTGACCGGTTTTTAACTGAGTTGACCGGTTGAACCGCTGGGTTGAACGGTTTTAAAAAAAAATGGATTTTTGTAGGTTAAACCAACCGGAGAGGGACCGGTTCCCGGTTAAACCGCTCGGTCCAGTCCGGATTTGATAACATTGATCGTACCAACTCTCCTAATTTTTAGGACTTAAAACCGGCCCATCATGTACTCCACTATTTATTAAAAAATTTTGAATTCACATTTTTAAAATTTTTTATAATACTTACTAACATAATATTAATATTTATTATTATTTATAATCTTAACCGTTGATTTAAATTTAACTTTTTAAAATTTGCAAATGTAAAAAGAATAAATTGAACTTTATATGTGGTCCGTATCTCTCTCTCAATTTTTAATTTTGATACTTTAATGATTTAGTATATCACTAAATTATTATTTAAGAAAAATATAATTTTATGAATTAAATGTTATTATCATAATTAAATAGGAATGTATTACATGTTTAACATAATATTACTATTTCTTATTATATAAAATCTTACCATTTATTTAAATTATTATTTTTTTTAATTTGCAAATTAAAAAATTAAAAATTGTACTTGAGATGTGGTCTCTATATCACTCTCAATTTTTAGTTCTGATAGTTTTATATGATTTAGTATATCACTAAATTATCATTTTAGATAAAATAAAATTTTATGAATTTATATTTATTTTCTTTGTTTGTTGCTTTATCTTTAAATTTGCAAATTTAAAAATTCTGATACTAAAAAGAATACGGCATTATGTAATCAGGATATAGATTTACAATGGAATGCAAATTGTATTGGTTGTTTCTTTATCTTTAAATTTGCAAATTTAAAAATCCTGATACTAAACAGAATACAGCATTATATAATGCCATAACCAGTAAATAGATTTATGCATTTAATACATAAAATTGAAAAAATTCAAATGAACAATGAAAAATCTATACTAATTTGAGTTAAATATTTTAAATATTAAATATTAAAATACAGATTTCATCAATATCTGTTTAAAACTACATATGTAGATTTATGAATACCAATTGAATATTATGTTTATGAATAACCATTGAACACTAAATTGAAAAATAAGTGTTTTAAAGAGAATAAATTAAAAATGAAAGCAAAAAGTCAGAATAAATTGTACAAGAAAATACCCGACTTGCTGCGTTTCTAAAGAGGTTATTATCATCCAAAGTAATGGTGTGAAAGTTGGTTTGGAAGAGATGAAGATAGATATTTGAAAATAGGATAACCGATGAAGAACTACCCACATTCAAATTCCTAAAATCTTGGGAGGTGGATTAATTGTGTTATAATTTGGTGACGTTTTAGGTGACGTTTGGAAGAGATGAAAGTTTTAGGTGACGTTTGGAGTATTTTTTAGGAGGTTCCAAATGGACTTCCTAGGCTTAAAAATAATTTTGGAAAAAAGAGGTAAATTTGGTGAGTTCTTCAAAATGGACTTTTATGAAATGTCAGTTATTTGGAAGTCTATTTGGACGAAGTAAATTTTTTTTTTTTTTTAAAATAAGTTGGCATTTGAAAACTAACATTTGTAGGAAGAATAACTTTCATACTCTTTTATACAAAATGAACATTTGCCAAGCACTTTTTTTTTTTTAATACCTAAATGACTTTTTAGAATGTCCATCCTAGGAATCATTTCCTCAAAAATGATTTCCATTTGTAGTAGGGGTGTTCAAAAATCGGCACAACCCGACCCGACCCGAAACCCGCGGCTACAATGGTTGGACGAGTTGGGTTGGGTGGATTTAATGAATTTTTTACTGATTTGCTCGGTTGGTGGGTATAGAAGTGATAACCCGCCCTAAACTCAGCCCCACCCGCCAACTAATTATGTATAAAAAAATAATCTATTTATATAAAATAAATTTTATTACTACCTTATATTTTCCCTTAATTGGATATGCTTGCAAGTTCAGTAATTTTTATTTTTTTTAGAGATATTTATTGTAATAATTTGAAAATACACTTATTTTGTTGGATATGCTTTCAATTTTGAAAGTGAAACCATATGTTAGTTTGTAAGATTTTTTAATAACAAAGAATTTTTATTATTATATATTAGTAGCTTCTATTGTGGGTAATTTATTTTGACACTTTAGTTTATTAGTGTTGGAAGAATTGTTTGGATTATAGTTTAATAACTAAAGAACACAATATTGCATTGTTAGATATGAATTTAAGGTGTGTTTGCTTGTTAAAAAGGTTTTAGGAACTTTATGTGTTTATAAAAAAAATTAGTAACGCTTCACCTGCTCAATCCGTCCAACCTACTTGTTGAAACTAGACATATATTCAACAAATCTGCTAATTATTGAGGTAGATGGGTTGGTTAGTGGATAGGAGGATTAGTCTTGATTGGCAGTTTTACCTTCTAGGCTTCCACCTGCGCACACCCTAGGCACTATGTTGTTTGAAAACAATTTCCAACAATGCATTTTTAGAAAATGGTAAAAACAATTGAAAACATGTTTTCAGTGATTTTGTTTTTCTTGAACATAAAGTTAAAAAAAAAAAAAAAAAAAAAAAATGAAAAAATGCAAAAAAAAAAGCTCTATATCACATTTGCCCCTCAAAAAAATAC
>JAESVK010001359.1:1879362-1935839 GCA_017140935.1 Hamamelis virginiana | reverse complement strand
AAAAAAAAAAAAAAAAAAAAAAACTGAAAAGATGCATAAAAAAAAGCTCTATATCACATTTGCCCCTCAAAAAAATACTCTAATATCTCATAAGCGATCTAGTCAAAACAAAGATATTAAGATTCTAGATGCATAATCTCATATTTTCATCTCTCTTGCTTTGCTATTTGAATTCTTTGACACAACATTTTGAAAGTGTTGCACATAAATTGGCTTTCTCGAGGTGTGCGAGTGTGCCAAAATCAATTTAGTTCGATCAAAGCCAATCATTTTGATTCCGAACGCCAATTGATCAGAAAAGAATTGAGAAATCAATCAAATTGATTTTTGACCGATCAATAAGCCACCTTGAAAGTCTTGATTATATTGGATGAATCAACAAACGATTGTAAAGAATGGGGTCCTTCCCTTATCGGATTCTTTTTTACCTATGATTTGATCGATAGGACTTCTATTTAATAAAATAAATTAAAGAAAAAGAGTGCACTGTAAACTAGAATGAAATTATAAAGCAAGTTGGGCTAAAGAAAGATAAAGTAAGCTATTTTATGAACAGGTAGACAGGAAATTGAATAAAGACAATTACTATAAATTGAAAGTACAATTACAGCTATTTGAATAAAAGAGAATACAAGAAATTGAAATTGATAAATTAATTAAGAAACTACCAGTAGAATAGTGTTCACGTTGAACGGTGTTCCTTGAAGTCTTCATCTTGCTTTTATAGAGAAAAATTGCGAGAAAGTTGCCATGATTTCCACTATTTGTTGATTGAAGCCTAATCGATCTTCTTGCTTGTTACCCAATGATATGGTTTCATGCCATAAATCCCATAGAAATACATAACTCCTCCCACTATCTGTTACATGCCATGAAGATAGGAATCCTGTCCATGTCTTTTTTGTATTTGGCTAGCTTTCCCTAATTCGAGGTGCAGCCAGGCGTGAGCCATCATGCATTATGAAGTATCAACACATGTACGAACCACGAATGCTTGGGCTTATGGACTCTACGTACGTCACTTACTGACTGACAGTGGAGTGTGTATATATATATAGAGAGAGATTGGGGGAATGGGGGGTGGACTAAAAGAAGAGAGAAAGTCCCAGAAAAAACAGTACACTTTTGTACCATCCCAAACTGTCCTAGAGCTAGAGAGTAGAGAGAGAGAGGAACTTTTGATTGAATGGTTGAAGAAAGTGGTGGAGGCCTTGACAAACAAAAGCTGCTCAAATCACATGGTTTTTCAAATGACAGCAATTTCCATATTAATATTAATATTATTATTATTATTACCATACCCTCAGAGTCACGTGACATGGCAGTCCCAAAGGCAAAAGGGTATTTTTTAGTCAATATGATGCAGAAACTTTACTATAATGGAAAATGGGACACTGGGACAGAGAATATATCAAGTGGCTGGGTCCCACTTGGTTACCTTTCTGCTTTTTTTTTAATCATTTATTTATTTATTTATCTATATTTTATCTATTCTGCTTAAGAAAAAGGACATGTTTTTTAATCTCAAAATCTCCTACTTTAGAAGAGAAGATTCAAATTTGAATATCCACTCTATGGAGACAAGGCTGTTTTTCAAACACATTACTGTACAAGCTTACTTTTGATGTGCAATCATCACTCTATTTTGGGCCCTGTGGGCACCAAGCTATCTTTGTAATAGTTGGGGAGTCACCTTTTATATTAAATTACTCTTACTATGAGTGGGTTGTATATATCAAGTTTCATTGTACTATTTTTTTTTTTAATTTTCTCTATAATTTAGGGGGTTAGAGCTTGCTTACGCGCACTTTAACTAATTCCTGGGACCAATCCCACCGTCCACTTGCAGGGGGCGATTATAGCTGGGACATGTTAGGTGTTTAGTGGATCAAGTCAATCTTGCTTTGATGTGCTACTTAATAGTTTGGATAAACATGGGGGTTCAATTAACAATCAACTTTTTATGTGCTCAACACTTGAGGGTCCATTTGAATCTTATAAAATATAAGGAAAATGAAAAAAAATAAAATAAAAAATAAAGCTTAAATGTAAATTTCTTATATACAGTATATAAACTGTTAAAATTTTTCATAGTTTGTATCTCATAAATCGACCGTCAGATTACTGTGATTTTGTGCATGCCTATAGTACATAGGAATAATATTCAATTAAACGGTCGGTTTTTCAAAATACCAGATTTACATTGACCAAAAGACCAAATCAAAAAAGATCCGGACCATACGTGAGCCACAGCCAAACCAAGCCCTAGTAGAGGCTGTAAAGGTTTGTTTGTTGAATTCCAAGATCAATATTTCTTTCTACTGTTGTTACATTCACGGATTATTCTTCCACATGCATTAATCTATTGGTTGATGGGACAGCCACCATTCTTCTTTATGTTTATTAAATAAAAAGAGACTAACTATTTTATTAATTACTTATTTATTATGATTACATAAAAGCAATAAAACAAAGAGGATGACTGATCCACTAACTTTAACATTCTCCCATTTTTTCAATAGTGGAAATCTTCTGTCCCATTTATATGTACCATTTTACTGTCCCTTCTCAAAAAAATCCACCTTAAAAATCAATATTCATATTTAAATTTTCAGATGAAATTTTGTAAAAGAGGACAAAAAATTGATACATAAAAAGGGGACGGAAAATCTCCACTTTCTTCCCAAACCCAATTAAGAATATAGAGAACATAGAATTATGATTGCTTTTTAGGGGTATCATCCTGGTTCTATTTGTGTTAAAAATTGCAAGCTGCCCTTGGTTATCTTAAATTTAAAGAGAGGGGTTCTTTGCTAGGAAATGTTTTGGTTGCTTCTAAGTGATTTTTTTTTTTCGACGACATACATTAGTAGGATAAATTATTAACAGGAGAAGAAGAACAACACACAAGCCAAATCTTCTCCGTAAAAATTTGAGCCCGAAACTTTTAAAAGATTCAAAGTCAAGAAAATATCAAGTGAACCATATCTTGCTAGCATTAAAAGTGAAAATTGTTCACTTCAAAAACAAGTTGGATGCCACCAAATACTATTAACAATACTTGTTTCATGTATTTATGAAGATAATATCATGACAATGGGTACGGAGTATTTTTATTTATTTTTGGTAAACAAGTCATAACAAAGTTTGAATAAGCAATTTAATAGCATTTTCTCAGTAGCGGAACTAGGATTAAAATCTGGGGGGCCAAAGCCCCTGACCAATCTTTCTCCATTTTCCACAAATCATACGTTGTATACATATGTATACAAGGAAAGCAAAAAGCTGGAGGCCATGGCCCCCTGAATTATGGCTGGTTCCGCCCCTGCATTTTCCCTTGACTGCCTTGGCGTGATCCACATCACTTCCCAATTCTTTATAGCTAAAGTTGTATTCTGGGGCTTTGGGAATTGGGAGTATAAAACCCAAAATGGCATGAAGAAGCCTTGAAACCCTACTGCTTTCCCTTACCCAACAAAGGAATGTTATAAATTCCATCTGCAACTTGACAGATCACAAGAAGGGAATTCATAGAATTAAATAAAATTGAAGAAAATAAATAATAAATATTCAATTAGAAAAGTACAAAAGAGAAGAGCCAACCACCCCAAATCACCATAGCTTATTCAGTGTTGAACCCATTACATTGCAATTCTTGATAAGTTCACTTCATTGGTCATTTAATTGTGTAATTTGAATCATGATTTTCTTAACATGCAAATCTATTTACTCTCATCCTTTTAAGATATGTAAACACTTGTCTAATAATACATAATTCTTAATTTTTTACAAACTTTCAAACTTTTTGAATTATGACGGCGTCCAAGTCATGTTACTTTTTCTAAATAAATAGAAATATCTCCTCCTATCCAGAACCACATTACCACCCAATCACAATGGTAAAAATTTCAAATTCTCATTTGGCCTACCCTATCTTAACAAGAAGAGCAAATATAGTGACTTTAAATTCAATTCAACAATTCTAGCTTTCATCCCTTGCTACTTTCTTGCCGATTTGCTTTCTCTACAACACAATAATAAATAAATAAATAAATTATTAGAATAAAATAAAATAAAATAAGGGTTATATACCCATAAAATCCAAAACATAATAACCATTTTATACCTCTAGCTCCAACAGTCTTTTTATCGCAGTAAATCAAAGCTCTTGGTATAAAAAATTGGACCTCATAGATAAAATTTATAGACTTTTGGATAATTTTCTCGTAAAATAATTCAAAATTTTTAAATGTTTAATTTAAATTGGTGAAAAAAATCATGAAATTTCATGATGCTCATGCTGATGATATTCATAATGCTATAATGTTACCAATCCCAGAAAATGCCAACAGAAACAGAAAGGGAAGAAAAAATGAAAATAAATAAAACAACTGAAAACACCAAAGAACCCATTTCACAAACAGTGAGTATGCAAGTGTATATAAAAAGCATGAATCCCCTGTCAAGATAAGCTTGTTTCAGGTTGGGTCTGATGACCCTGCTCTTCCTGCTTTCTTTCTTGTGGTGTCTCTACATGAACCGCTACCGGAACCGGGTCATCGGAGCTATCACCGCCGGTTTCAACCGGCGGCCGCGGCGGTGGAGGGTCGACTCTTCCATCGAGACACGAAGAACATTTCCTCTCAACCCAGCCTTCGAAATCGTACTGCCCATGACCCATGATGGACCGACCCGAACAGAGCCTACCAATCATGCCTGCTATTACGCCCAATATGGTTATCACTGCAAGAACCGCTATTACGGGTCCGACCGACCCGTGACCCGAATGAGCTGTGTAGGCTTGCTGGTACACGGCCGTGGGTGGTGACTGTTGGTCTAGTGATGTTGACATGTTTTCCACTATATCTACCAATTATGTCTCTCTCTCTCTCTCTCTCTCTCTCTCTGTATATATATATATATATGCAACTTTTTTGTGGGTTCTTGAGAGGTTTATGGGAGTTGGGTTTTGAGAGTTTTAGTTTTGTGATTTCAACTTAGAAAGACTGTAATAAGAAACAAAGTTTGGATCTTGAAAACATCAAAGTTTTCAGGTTTTTGTGGGTACTATGACTTCGGGGAGAGAGAGAGAGAAGGCGGAAGAGAGAGAAAGGTTGTATGAGGTGGTTAGAAGTACTAGAAATTTCTTAAGCTTTTTAGTGATGGTAAGCTTTCCAAAACATAGAGAAGATAAAAAGTAAGGAGTAGAAAGAAGAAAGTGGTGTATGTAAAAATTTTAAAAGGATCAAATAGGAAAGGTGAGGGGTTTAAATTCTAAAATTCATCTCTTTGGTAAAAGACAAGTGGAGAGAGAGAGAGGGAGAAGGAGGCGGGGGTGGGGGGGAATATTTGATGGGCAACACCCAAAAACCCTTTTCAAATGGTGTAGCATGAGTTTTTAGAGGACCTTTTATGGTACTGCAAGAAACAATGAAAACCCACTTTGACATCATTTTAAAACTGGAAAAGTTTTGCCAAAGGGACTACTTATGCACTGCCCTGTGATCATTCTCTCTCTCTCTAGTCTTCTCTATAAAAAGGTTTGCAGGGGAGAGGGAGAGGGGGGTTGTTTGGTTTGTATGTTTTGATACCTTAAAGTCTTAAACAGCTTTGTAGGGCATCTCTACTCTACTTGCCTTTTCTATTGATTTTGACATTTTGTAAAATCTTAGTATTTGTGAGGTCTTTTTTAAATCTCATGCAAGTAAGAATTTTTGGGTACAATTTCATTAGATTTGATCAGCACTTACCTTTTATTTTCTTGCTTTCAAAGCTATAACATTTAAATTAATGAGAAGATTTTAGTGTTAATTAAATCAAAACAGTGTGTTTTCATGGATTTTTCATCAGAGTGTTACTTAAAATCATTTTTGAAATTCAAAATTTCACTTAACTTAAAGAGATGAGTAAGAATCACTTCTAAATGACGTGAGGGGTATATGATTAATATTGGCCAAAGTTAGTCCTCCTAAATTTTGGCACAATCACTTCCGGTATACATTTTCTTGGACATAGCTCCAAGAAAATATGTGAAAAGAAAATTTTTCAAAATTAACTTTTGCCAAAGCTATTATAAACGTGGCCTTAATTTCATTTACTGTGCTAATATAAGAACAATTTTGCAACTCATTCTTCATAAAGTTGGATCGATACGTTTCTAATTTTTCAAACATAAATTATTCCTAACTTTCTTGAGATTAATTAGCCATCGTTGGTGATGGTTTAGATGAAACTTTTTATCAAAAAAAGTGGAAAAATTTCAAGTGATTTTATCCGGTCATGAAGAATTGAAGAGAAAGCCTACTTGTTCAAAGTGGTGGTCTTGTTTTTTGTCCATTCTTTTCTTTGTCGGGAAAATAATTGCCTTTTCAATAATATAAAAATACAAATAATAAAAGAGCCTACGAAGGCTTAGCATGATCACCATTCACCACAAATCCTTCATTTGTAATTAAAGTTATTTTCCTATGTGGCAGATTAGTTTGCTTTATTAAAGGTCACAAAAGTTCAAAATTATGTTTGTACTTTAGACTTTGTTGATCCATGTCTCTTTCCGACCTTATTTTCTTTCTCCCCACCTGTCTCCATTCATACACAAAAAAAGTTAAACTGAACTAGGGCTGCAAATGAGTTGAGTCACTCATGAACAACTCACAAACGTGTTCGATAAGAGTTCGGCTAGAATTAGTTTATTAAGTAAACAAGCCGAGTTTGAGCTTGGAATTTAGGCTCGTTTAATAACGTAATAAACAAGCCAAGCTCAAGCACGCCTAGGCTCGACTCGTTTGTGTTCGTGAACAAACTTATTAGTAGGCTCATGAACAAGCTTATTAAAAACTTGTGTTTAGACTCATAAAAAAAAAATTATAATTTAAGCTTGAATAAGCTCATTATATTCATGACTTTATTTTTTTGGCTTGAATTTTTTATTTCCAATATAAACCAAGTATATAGAAATCATTTTTTAAGCTTTCTAAGATAATTTTTAACTTTCTCTTATTGTAATTTAAGGTTGCAAATTAATCAAGTCATTCGTGAATAGCTCGCGAACAAGTTCAATAATAAATAAGCCAAACTCAAACATACCAAAGCTTGGCTCATTTAACTTAGGTTCGAGTTTTGCTTGAACTTAAATAATCAAGCTTTTGACCAAGACAATCTTGAGCAACCCAAAACTCGGCTTGGTTCGGCTCGTTTGCAGCTCTAAACTGAACTTTTTCGAGGTTTAATTAAATGCACTATAAGGTTTTATTTAAGCTTTGTCTCTCATCCTCTTATAAAGAGAAGATTTGAGAATTAATATTTAATTCTACTCAATACAACAAAAAAAACTTGGGGCGAAGTGGGATCGAGCTGATCACACTGCCTTTACTTATATTGCATGCGTGGACGAAGCTATTAAGAGTGGGGGAGATGGCTTTTTTTGTTTTTAAATTTTATATCTCTTGACTTTTGAAATTTTAAATTTCTTTTTCTGCAATTATTTTATTCTATCTCTCTCTCTCTCTCTCTCTGTGTGTGTAAAAGTCTAAACACCACTATCAAGGTTCCAATATCTCATTTCAACCCTCACACATTTGACTGATAAATGATAACTTAGTTGAGTATTTGGGATCAACACATATTGATCGGCCACTGGGATGGTGCCATGTGATAGTTTAAGGAAATCGAAAGGTCCTCATTTGTTTGTACTAAAATAAATGATTTGAGAGCAATAATCATGTGTTTCTCGCTCACTTTTTGAACAATAATCTTTGTAATAAAACGGTCAATTTTTGAAAAAACAGTTACTATGAAAAACTGTGATTAGTTTGTTCTTCAAAATATCATCATTTTTTGGCAGTCAATTTTATCAAAAATTGTCTTTAGGATCACTGTGATTTTTAACAGACCTGACATACATAATTAAAAGGGGTCTCTAATTCAACGTCAGTTTTCAAAATTTGTTTTGCAACTAACAATATGAAAGTTCATTAGCATTTCTGTGTTTTTGTTATTTCTAAAATTAGTAAAATCGACTCAGATCTTTTTCTTTTTTATTAATTGTTACTTTTTAGTGTAGTCTTAGTGTTCGCTTTACTACACTTAATCGATCAACATTGATCAACACTTAAGGGGATCAACAGCATATCCAATTCCCTTGTGTTTATTGGGAGATGTGTATTTGTTAGTATTGATCATAAAGCCATCATACAACATACGCTTTCAAAAGATGGATCGGGTCTCATCTATCAAATATCAATGAATTATAAATTTTTGTGATTTTGTCTACCTCGAATAAACATAATAAAAGAATTTTTTTTTTTTTTAAACAAAAGCGTATTTGATTTTTTGAATTGGATAAAGTGCTTATAACCAACTAAAGTTCATCTTCCCTTTACTAAATTCATGGCTTCATCCTTGGTTACATGCACACAAGCTGTTTAAGTTGAGTATGTGTTATCAAAGCATTCCTAAGAAAGGAAACAAAAAAGATGGATATTTGTTTCAAAAAGTGCTGATGGTCTCTGTAGAAGCTGCAAATTTAGGTCGATTTCGATTAGCTTTGTCAATTATTTTTTTGGATAACTATCTCTTCATATATCTTTATAAAGTTGCATCCAAACTAACTTTTCACATATCCAAATTTTCATACTAGAAGGTACCAAAAGTTAGGAGGTTCAGTTTTGACTAACCATCGTACAACTCTTCAAGTGATTATCACTCCATCTCTATAGCTCAAATGGCATTTTTAGGTCGAAAAGTAATTTTAGACAAAACTACCTCTAATGGGGCTTCAGGTATGAAATCTGCATAATTTTTCCTTTCAATGTAACAAAAATATAATACACTAATTTCCAGTGGCGGAAC
Source organism: Hamamelis virginiana (assembly GCA_017140935.1). NCBI lineage: Eukaryota > Viridiplantae > Streptophyta > Magnoliopsida > Saxifragales > Hamamelidaceae > Hamamelis > Hamamelis virginiana. The sequence goes on along the minus strand of JAESVK010001359.1, from coordinate 1,926,989 downwards.
TAGCCTATTTTAAGGGGGCCATGCCCCCTCCCCCCCCCAACTTTTCACTTTCCTTGTGTATATATATATATATACAATATATTATACGTAGGATAGAGAAAGGTTGATCAATGGGTTGGCCCCCCCAAATTTTACTCCTAATTCTGCTACTGCTAATTTCCTACACTGTTACAAAATAAAATAAAATAAAATGTCAATTCACTCGCATATTTCCTCAATTTTAACTATCCATCTCATGTGAACAAACAAGTACATCTCTATAATTGTGAAAACATAGACATAATTTTTACTGCAAGAATGCTGTATATCCCAAAAATTGTCCCAGAAAAATATTCCAAATGAATTTTAGTCTTAATTTATTATCAAAAAGAGATCGAATTATAAAAAGAGAAGGATTAGATTAATCACCGCATCACATAATTAGGATGAATTAAAATATATGGATGAGATAGCATTGTAATTAAAAATATAAATTTGATTAGTGGGCAATGGAAGGGTTCTTTGTATTAGTGTTTTCTTGAATATAATACACGAATCCTCCTCAAAATAAAAAAGCAAATCTTATCAACATTATCCTTTGGTGTTGTACTTAATTCAAAAAGGACATTTTCCTTTAATTAATTTATTATAACATCATTACAAAAGTTGCTTTCTTAATTGCAAAGATAAAAAAAAAGACGAAACAAGAAGACAAAATGATATACTTTGGCTTTACAATTTATTTTGGGAGAGGATATACTCGCACTTTTATGATTTTTTTTATTATAAATTTTTCTTATTTCCTTCGTGTTCGTTAAATTAATTTAAGATCCACTCACCATTTTCCACCTATCCGATGATATTTTGAAAAACCGACCGTTGGTTTAGATAATGTATTTATGTATGTTATGTTTGTCAAAAATCACAGTAATTTGACAATCGGTTTTTAAAATACAGTTCGTGAAATACTCTAATAGTATATGCTTCTATATGTTATGTAAGCATGAATCTGATAGATAATTATGAGATACATATTTTGAAAAACTAACTATTGGATTAAATATTCTTCTCATAGAAGTCATGGATGCCAAAAATTATGGTTATCCAATATAAACATCTCAAAATATAAACTGAAAAGACTATGACTACTGAAAAATATCGTTGAAAACTATCTCAAATTTTCAAGAAATCGACTGTTAGATCACTGTATTTTTTACATGCACGACATAAATAAGTATAATATCTAATCTAACAGTCAATTTTTCGAAACACATATCCCATAATTATCTACTAACTCATGCTTATATAAACTTATGTATGCATATGTTTACTAGATCATTTTTATATACATATATATTCAGTGGAACTTTTTGAATTAATGGACCCATCTAATTTCAATGGCACGTCGAGATGTCCCAAAAATTATATTCGCGATAAATATGTTCAACCTTAATACCTTAGTGAAAATCAAAGGCATGAAGCTGAAAGTACTGAAAATACAAGAAGTTGTAAATTTTTTTTCTATAATATATATATGCATGTAATTTTAAATATATAATTAAAAAAAAAATCCAAAAAGTAAAAAAGTACATACTCCACAGTCCACAGAGAAGTAGAGAATCTCATGTGTAATGAGAGAATATGTCCCTGGGGCTTGTTGTTAATTCACGCTGATTATGATAGTTCATGATTTATGATAATTTTGACAGATTCAATTATTTTAAAAATAGAAATAAAAAAAGAGATCTCAGTGTGGGGAGAGAGAGAGAGAGAGAGGGGTATGCTTTTTAGGAACGAGGACAGAGATCTCAGTGGATCGTACAAAGGTTGGTCAGGCATCTTCCAGCTTTTCTTCCTGTAATTTTTTGAATCCAATCACCCCTCGTCGGCCCTGCATTTAAAAATGGAAAAAAAAGAAGAGTCTATTTGCACTTGGAGTTCATCCATGGTGAAGAAAGTTACTCCGTACAGTAAAGTCATCATCAATGGGTGTGGTAATGAAATTCCGTAAACATATCTTAGGTTGAAGTTTCCAATTTTTTTTTTTAATATTTTTTTTTAGTTAAAGAAGTTTTCAATTTAAAAGGTGTAAAAAATCAATGTTTTGATATCTTGATAAGTGCATCTCTAACGTCACACTTTAAAATTAATTTTTTAGTCACATCAATTTCATTGTTTAAATAACACGTATCTACCTTTTTACCCTTTAACTTCCACACTTTAATTTAAAATTATGTATGCTACAATGCACACTTTAAAGTAACACTACAAATGTCCACATGATAAAAGTAAAATTGAGTTATTTCAATTACAATTAATAATCGATAATACATTTTGAATTTAATTTAAATTTTTTTTAAATTTACTAAATTAATATTTAATATTCATTTAATTAGTTTTTAAATTAAAATATTTACACAGTTAATTTGTGTGACAAAATCAATTAATAATAATTGCAGGAATTGGAAATAAATATTTGGTACCACAAATAATAATTAATTTAAACTAAACCCTACTTCCACTTGATCCATCTCTATTTTCCCTTTGCGTCAATTTTGCCAAAATTTGATTTTGCTGTGCAATAATCCATATTTTTCCTGCTTCAGTAGGCATTGATTCTGGATCAGTAATCATAATTTTGGATTTGTACTTATAAATTGTTTTTGCACTTCTTTGTATTGAATCTCCTTCTCCAATATTTCCTTTTGCTCCTCTCGCAAGTATTTGATTTCGTTTGCAAATAACTTTATTGCTTCTGCATGATCAACTTTCTTTTTGTGGCGGCCAGTTTTCGCAGCTTTTAGTCCAGGGGGTCGTGGTAACTCATTTTGTTTTCCACTAAATGGTGCATCATCATCATCTAAGCTGATGAACATCAGAAGACGGTGTTGATACTGGAGTGGATGGATTAAAGGAATCTCTCATTTCATTAACATGTGAATTTGCCCTAACTCTCTTCCTTTGCTTCAATTTGTCTTTTCTAGTTTGTTGTTCAATAGTGTAGTGAAACCACTTTGGGCTTTTCTTGAGTAATAGCCAACAACCATAAAATTTAAATTGGTGCCCCTCTTAATCATGGTATAATATCTTTGCAGCCTCATCCTATAAATAACAAATAATGAATAAAATTATACACGCAATAATTTAAATAATTTTAAAAAATTGTAAAATCAACTTACATTATATTGATCATTTCCACCACTTCTTGGATTCCTATCTACGCATTACACACAACTTGAAAATTTGTTAATGAATCTTTGGATGATGCCCCAACGGTTCATTAAACAAACACTGTCTCTTTGTGTATGACAACCCAATAATTTACTATACTCAACTAGAATTCGATCTCATAACCTTTGTTTAGGTTGATCGGCACTCGTGGCTGGATCTTCTGAAATGTTGAGCCAAGCTTGGCAAAGTACTTCATCTTCTTTCTTAGACCAATTGGGATTCTTATTTTTTTCAAGGCTAGTTGGAGCACTATTTTGATTTTGGATTATGGGAGGTTGGAAATGGCTACTTTGGGACGGTTGATGACATGAGAATTGAGATTTTCTGCCAAAAATTTGTTCACTGAATGAGTTATAGGGGTTATGTGAGTTGAACATGAATTGTTGGGGTTGGGGTTGAAAACTATATTGTGATTGTTGAGAAAATGCTTGGGAATTGAATTATGCACGATGTTGAGAATTGTTTGGTTGAAAAAATTGATTGTTAAAGAATGAATTGTTAGGATCCATTGTTGGAAATTATAGAAATATGGAATTGTGAAATTTTATATAAAAATATAGAGTAATGAAGAAATAGAGAATGGTTTTTTTTTAAAAAAAAAAATTATAAAAAAATGGAGAGATGAATTTTTATATAAAATTGGAGAGTGATAAAAATTTTAAAAAAATTTCTTGCTAAAAAAAATGGAATTGCATGAATTGAGTGAGGTATTGCAAGAATTGAGTGGTGTATATAGGGAGAGATTTGGGTTTCAATCTGTCATTTTGCAACGGCAATAATCCACATCACCCATTATGCAACCCATCACAGTTAAATGGGTCAAAGAAGTTTGACTAATTTATGGCCGAGTTGAAGTGCTCCATTGGAACTTGTTTTCTGCAAAAAGTGTGTTAGTCTGACACTAATGGCTACTTTAAAATGAGCATTGTAGATGCTCTAAGATGTTAGTATAAGGTGTACTTGACGTAACTTTTTTGTTGAGCAGTTATAGAATATATTTTGAAAATCGATTATTGAATTAGATTTCCCATTTATAAATGTCAAGTCCGCAAAAAATCATGTTGATCCAACGATTAGTTTTTTAAAAATGTCAAAATGAAAAACTGTGACTTTTTTGTTTTTCAAAATGTTATCATTTTTTCAAAGTTAATTTTTTCGATCACTGTAATTTTTTGCAGACATAACATTTATAAGAGAAAAATCTAATCCAACGGTCAGTTTTTCAAAATATGTTATGCAACTATTCCAATAAAAAAAATCTACTACAACTTTATGCCAGGTGCACCTTATATTATATTAGCATCTTCGATCAAAAGGGTAATACATTGATGAACATAGTGTGAACTTACTGCAGACTTAATCCTGCGTCCGGATTTTCTAGTGATCTGATAGTTGATCACCACCAAGTAATCGAGCGTTAGATGAATGACACGCGAGCTTTTTGGGCGATCTAAAGGCTGCAAATTAAACCAAACATTTGACTGTCATTTTGGGGCTTAAAACAAAGAGTTAAGGGAGTCAACCGAGCATCTAGTGTTAACTCGTGAAAAGTTTTTGAATTCCACCCAAACACTAACACTATGTTTGGATTGAGAGAGTTGGAGAGAAAGGGGAGGAGGGGGAGAGAAAGGGGAGAGAAAGAGGAGAGAAAAGGGGGTTGATTTCTTTCTCTCCAAATTGGAGAGAAATGGAGAAAAGAGAAGAGAAAGGATTTAATGCTCCGTTTGGTAGGAGGGATGGAAAAGTGGAAGGAAGGAAAATAGGAGGGATGGGCTTTCCTTCCTCAGGGGAGGGAACCTGTGTGTTTGGTATGATGGATGGAAAAGTGGTTTCCTTCCTTCCATGTGTTTGGTAAACAAGGGAGAGGGAAATGATATATTATATTGAATTACAATTTTATCCTCTCATATTCAAATATATTTTAAATGCTTTTAATAATTTATAAAAATATTAAAAATAATTTGGAAGCCTTCACGTGTGCGCGCGCACATGTGTGTGTGTATATATATATATATAAAACAGTGGGCGTGGGCATATATGTATAGGTGCTTGCTTGGAGAATAAAGGGGGGCAATTGTGGGTTTTCAAAATGTTTAAAGGGCAAAAAAGTCATTTCACCCCATAAAACATAAATCCCTCCACTTTTCCGCCCAACTTTGGGCGGATGAGAAGAGGCTCAAAATCCCTCCCCTTTTCCCTTCCCCCCATACCAAACACACCCAAATTTACACTTCCCTCCACTTTTCCCTCCTCCCACTTTTCCCTCCTACCAAACACAGCATAAGTGAGGGGTAGTTTTACTATTTTGCAATTTTTCTTCTTTCTTTAGTTTTTATTTTCTTTTTATGTAAGTAAGAGCAATATTAAAATTTATACCTTAAAATCTTCTCTTCTCTTCTCTTATGAGGGTATTCAAACAGGGTGGAGAGAAAATCATTTAACTTTCTCCCCTCTCTATCCAAACAAGATGGAGAGAAAGTTAAACTCTTCTCCTCTTGTCTCCAACTCTCTCAATCCAAACATTGTGTAAAACATAAACTTTAAATCGACTGTCTCTCCTTCTCCACTTTCCCTTGCTCTCTATCTCCTCACGTAATGCATGTTGAGAGAGGCGTAGATAATGGAAAAAAAAATGAAGGGGATAATGGCAAGAGAGGTGCAGATCGATAATAGCGAGAGAGGAGCGTGTGTAGAAAAGGCTCGAGGACTCTTACAACTGCTCAATTTGAACATGCAACTCTCTCTCTACTCATGTCCTAAATCTCCTCTCTCTCACCTCTAAAATCTCCTCAGACGATTAATACTTTGTTTAGATGCTAAGAAAATAAAAGAAAATGCAATTTAACTCAGCCCAGAAAATAAAGAAATCAAATAATGGAGCACAGAAAACAAAAGAAATTGCAACTTAAGAGATGGGAGCTTGCATTGGAGTCGTTAGTGGAGGATTGAGGGTTAGGGTTGCATCACGTTATAGGTTTTGGCTTCGGCAACCGGGTTTAATATCTGTGGTTTTAGTTGGGGTTTCCGTGATGGGGTATTTTGGTAGTTGAGAGGGATTTGGGTATTTTTTTTTCTTTGATGAAAATTTGTTCTTTGGGTGTTTGATGAAAAGTTTGTGAGAAGAGTTTACCCTCTTCCCATCAATGTTTTGATACTTTCCTCAAGCATTTACAAAATTTCTCTCATTCTCTTTCTTGCTTTTTATCTTCACTCACATTCTTTCCCAAATCTCATACCCCATCTCATATTAGTAATTCTTGCTTATTATATGAGGAGCTTGGATTAAATTTGTTCTTCAGGTAATTCTTGTTGATTATTCCCATCTCATTCGGGTGTTAATTAATTCATATATCAAAAGCCCCATCTAACCCATCCTACCCATAACTTTTCATTGTCTCAGGTTTTCCATCTCATATGGATCTATTGGTCCTGTGGTATGCCAGGAGAGAGAGAGAGAAAGAGAGAGAGAAATATTTAGCCCTTAAGGAGATACAGAGCAAAATCAGAGTGTGGAGAAGGAGAGAGCTCCGTTAATTGAGTTGACCCGTTGTCATTCATCTAATGCTCGATCACTGGGTGGTGAACAACTATCAGATCACTAGCAAATCCAAACGCCTTGATCTCAAACATGGGTACGGTGCCTATAGTCAATGTTTAAGAAAAAGCATGTTGGCCAAGGAGGGTATGATGTAAACAAAAGTATCTCTATAGACTAGGCATGATGGTAAAGACTTTTAGTGTAGCTAGCATTGTAGACAGGCTTGAAAATTTGGACTGCCTGAGAAATGGAAAATTTGGGAAATTTGGGTCAGAAGAGAGAAAATTTGGGGGCCGTGATGAGAGATAGAGGAGAGAGAGTAAGCTAGCGTTAAGCGTTAACGGGCGTTAGTTGCTGGTTTGCCCCTAAAACGATTGGCACATGCCGCGTTTAAGCCTTCAACCCTTAGATCTTGTAGCGCGTGTCGCTGATCGAACGACCGAATCCATACCTTTTAATCGGGTGTCAGATCAACAACGAATCCGAATGCCCATTTATATGATCGAATTGGATTGTACGTTGAATTCAGTTTTTCAAAATCTCATAATGAAAAATTGTGATTTTTTGGTTCTTCAAAATGTTTCAGTTTTTTTGCAATCAATTTTTTTAAAATTGATCGTTCGAGCACCGTAATTTTTTGGAGACATAACATTCATATGAAATGTATTTAATCCAACAATCGATTTTTCAAAATATATTTAGTAACTAACCTTACAAAAGTTACCCGACACATCTTTATGTTAGGTGTACTTTATATTAATATCTCCGTTTCTTTATTTAAATTTTATTTTATAGTATTCAGGTTTGTAGTCCTTCGCTTTCTTCAAGTATAAAATTTTGATGAAGACAAAATTCGATTATAAATTTTTAAAGTACAATCATTTAAAGATTTTATTATCGAATTAATTAGCGACCTTTATCACTATTTGATAATGGCGTGTAAAGCATTTACAATATTCTTTGTTTAAAATTGAATTTGGATGATTATTATGATTGATTAAAACTTTGACCATTTTCATATGCAAATGATGTGAGAATTGATGTGATATGTCGCACCAACTGCAATGTCAATTTAACATGTTAACATGATACAAAATGCATAACAATGCTATTTCATCTGTTTATTTCACCCATATATTCAGACCCACCTCATGCACTTAGCATATGATGTGTTGTTTACGTCAATTTATGAATAATGCTATTTCATGCACGAATCTATTTTTATCCACCTTCGTTGACATATGATATGTGGTTCAATTGTCCCGTCATTTAATATTGGGGAGATAATTAAAGTTTTTCTATTTAGTAACACAATAATTTAACAACAGATCGAGTGGTTTAAAACATTGCATACGAACAGAGCTAGATATATCCTGGAGAACACCAAGAGAGTGGTTTAATAATACAAATTATTATATATGAAGTATGAACTAGTTGATATATAATCCTGCCTTAGAAGCTCCATAAAGAGGAGCTTCAGTTGACAGACCCACATTTCTTCCTAATCTGCCCATTCTGGCCCGTGAGAACACCAACATTTCCAAGCTTGAGCATTGACATAGCAAAATCTTGATAGAAAAGAAATGGGTTGGTGCTGTAGGAATTAACGAGTGGAGCAGTCTTTGGATCACGAATCAAGGCTTGATCAGATTCGAGAAGGCCGGTGTTGTTGATGAGGTTGGTGTAATAGACATTATCGAACCTGAAAGTGCTAATGGAGTCGAGAGGAGAGAGGTTGGCGTTGGTTTGGTCTGTGTTGGAGCATGTGCTTTGCAAGTTTGAGAGGAGCGTCAAGTCGATGCTTGGGTCTGCCTTGCCGCTGCCTTCAAAGTTGAACAGTCTCCTTTTGAAGGTCAAGCATCGGGCAAATCCTATGGTGTGTGCTCCTACAACACACACACACATATATATATATAGTCATGAGCCATCCATATACACTGAGATGCTAATATCATGCGCATCTTTTGCAGCATCTTCCGTTTTACGGCCACTTGTAGTTCATATTTTGGAAAACTGTTTGTTGGGTTAGATATCCGATCCTCTCATATATGTCATGCTTTCAAAAAATCACAATAATTCAAAGGTCGGTTTATGAAAAAACTAACTGTCATTTTTAAGAAAAAAAAAAGACACAATTTTTCAAAGTTGCATTTTTTAAAAATCGACCATAGATCACTATGATTTTTGACATACATGACATACATGAGTTATCTTATCCAATGATCAACTTTACAAAATATACACTAGTTGCGGTAGAAAAGGTGACCTGATTTAAGAAGCATCAGGTCGACTTGATATTAGCATCTCTATTCATATATATATAAATACAGAGCTTCTAATGTCAGGTGCACCTGATGCTTATTTTGTAGAGCCATTTGTGATGAAAATTTTGAAAAACTGACCATTGGATTATATATTTTTATTATATATGTTATGTTTGCCAAAAATCACAGTGATCTAACGGTTGGTTTTTGAAAAATGTAATTTTGAAAAACTGTGACTTTTTTGTTCTTTAAAATGTTATCATTTTTTCACAATCATTTTTCTCAAAAACCAATCGTTGGATCACTGTGATTTTTGGCTGGCATGACATACATGATTTGGATATCTAATCCAACGGTCAGTTTTCTAAAATTTGCACCGCAAATGTCTCTACAAGAGAGCACCTGATGCAAGAAGCATCGGGTGCACCTAATTTGACACGCGATTTATAAAATCCCGTGTGGAATATATATTTTGATAAATCGACCGTTGAATTAAATATACTACTTATTCACATCATATATATCAAAAATCACGTTGATCCAACAACTGCTTTTTAAAAAATATCACAATTTTAAAATAATCTATAAAAGATTATGTAAAACTGTCATAGTTAGTTTTATAAAAAATCAACAGTTAGATCAATGTGATTTTTGGCATACGTAATATATATAAGCAAAATATCTAATCCAACGGTTAGTTTCTCAAAATACTTATCTCACGCTGAATTTTGCAAGCCGCGTGTCAAATTAAAAGTAAAAACTATGTGTTAAGAAAATCAGATCCTATATATGTACATATCGATTAATCGATGAGAATTATTGCAAGAGTTTTGCTATATAAACTACCATTTAGAGTATATTTTTCAAATCATTTTACGTGGGTGCATGATAAAATATTTGCTCTTTTACATTACACGAATTAAATGATGCGAACATGCGATATTTTCCCATTATATTTATATGTCAAGTAATTAAAAGAAGGGAGTGATCTAAGTAGTGCTTGTCTTGAAGTCCCATATATAAAAAAACGAAATTAAATCATTTTGTTGTGTTTTACATGGCATTTGTTACGGGTCCAATTCAATTTTCAATTTTTATTTTTTCATATATAGGCTATGAAATGGGTATAGCTACTATTTCTATCGATAGTTGAATCATTATAATTTTTAGTATACATGACAACGATCTATTTTTTAAAATATTCGACCGCACATTGATGTTTTGAGAACAATTGGTAAAGAAGAATGATTCAATTGATTGGGTTTTTATATTTTTCAAATAGTCTCTTAGAGGATGGATTTGGCCTTAAATTGCCACCTGTTATCAAAATGGAATTTGGAGTGATATATACTTATATGTGCATGCAGTTTATGATGATGAATTGATCATGATCATGAAAAGTGAAGATAGGAGGAAGAACCTGAGAGAACTACAACATCCTTTAAGCCAAGGCCCTTTGATGCAAACTTGGCAGTGATGTTTTCTAGAGGCTCCAAAGGCGATGGTATCTGCTCATTTGCCGCCTTCTGACTTGCTGTTGTTCCATCTCGCCGCCCTAGCACAACCGGCCAGAAAGGCCCACCTGACTATATATGGAACAAGGAAGAAAGAAATAAAGATTATACACAGAATATACTCAGAAATGATCAGGTCTGCTTTAAATACTCGAATGACCGTTAGATTTCGGCCATTTTAGTAATAATCTAACCCACTCAAATAATCTAACGGTTATTTAAGTGCTTACTGATTTTGGCTAATTAGTCAACGAATGTAGACTAGATCATAACTCTAGAGTTCTTTTCTTATGAGGATATCCTCACATGAGCTTATGTGAGGATTTGGCTTTTTAGCCAATGTAGGATGGATTTTTTGAAAAACTGGCCGTTAGATTGAATATTCTTCATACATGCCAAAAATTACAGTAATCTAATAGTTGGTTTATAAATTACAAACTGAAAAATTATGACAATATTTAACGGATTGAATATTTTAACGGTCACAGTTTGTATTTTAGAAACCCACCATCAGATCACTGTGATTTTTGGCATGCATGACATACATTTGAAGATCGAATATCTAATCCAATGATCGGTCTTTCAAAATTCTCATCTTACATTGACTAGTCCTTATAAAAAATTTACTCCATAACTCTATATATACATAAACTTAGGTCTTGTTCGGATTAATTTTGTTTAAATTCACTTTTGGAGTTCAAAATTATTCTTAATTTAATTAAAAGATTATGTGATAATCACTTTTAAACGACTTAAAGGGTGGAAGGCTAGGTCGAGATTTTTTGCTACAATCACTTTTAAGATGTAACGTGATGATTCGGACATAACTATAGCTAAAGAGACGCATAAAGAAATAGTTCTTCAAAACTTAATGCAGATGAGTCAAAAGTAGATCAGTAGTGTAATTATAGAGATATGAAAGTGGTGTGAATTACCAAAATGGTAGCTTCTCTTGCAGCAAGTGCCAATATATCAGTACATGAAACAGTTGATGGGCAGGCTCTTTCGACGTCTGCTTTTATGCTGTCGATGACTTCAAATCCTCGAAGTGAATTTCGATTGGGAAATGCATTCTTCTCCCCCTTAAAATCTTTGGTATCATCAAGAAGCACTGACCCATCACACCCCTATGCCAAGCATGGATTATATTAATATATTATTATTATTATAACAACACTCTTACATATATATGTATATAAATCATGTATAAGACATATAGAAAGAGATTTGATGGAGAGCGGGAAAATGAAGTTACATCTACTATACAATCATGAAAGTGCAAGCGAATGAGGGATGCAGCAATCCTGGTATCATTCTTGAAAGCTGTCCAAACACCAAACCTAACAATCATTGGCAATCTAGCACATGACTTATCATAGAAATTGTAATCAAGCTGGCTACAAACAAAAGGACCCAAAAACAATATTAATGTTAGGCAGAAAATGTAGGAGAAGAGTTTGTGACCCATATCTACTAAATGAAGTTGGTGGTGTAATATTAATGCTGAATTTGATGAGACTTGTAATATATATATATATAGAGCATGCGCGCATCATATCTCGATCTGGTGATTTAATTTATAAATTAAAAAACAGGAAGATCTAAATGAGTTCATTGGTTGTGCTTATGGTGAGTGGCACTGCCACTACATATGTTAATTATGAAAATCTAATGGCCATACTCGCATCTAATTAAACATTATTTTGTATATATATGGAGTGATAAGTACCCAATGACCCCATGACATCATCCATTAGCCTTCTAATTAATTAATTTGTCCTTTCTGCTAAATACACGTGTGTTACATTGTGTTACATTCAGGCCGGCCCTAGGGGTACGCCCAAGAGGCCACCGCCTAGCTAGGGCATCAAAATTTTATTAATTTTTAGGGGTATTGTCTTGAGCAAAAGCCTAAGTATATATGTATTATATAGGGCATCTCATTAGACATTAGCCCAAACCCAAAACCTCCTAACTCAGCATTGCAACCAAAAAAAAAAAAAAAGTATGAATTTCTTTATTTGAGATAAACAAATTTTTTGGGCAATGTTCTACAATTTTGTCTCTATTTTTTGTTGTTGCGTTTTTCCTTAGAATATTAATTTTGTTGATTTCTTGGTAGCATTGTTCTATTTTTGTATAATACATTTATGGAAACTATAGTTGAATTATATTCAAGAGTTGTAAACTTGTAATCGAATTTTATTTATTAATGTAATTATATTTGTAACGATGATAATAGATTCAGGGTGAGCCTATTGAAAACCCTCCTTGTGAATTGTTTAATTGTTGATTTGTTGCATGTTTTGTTTATCTGTTTGATATATTTGTAATAGTGACAGAAGGTTCGATATATGATGGATTGGATATATCATTATGAGGACCTTTATCACAACGATGCTGTATCCCATATCTTCTTCTGATAAGGGTAAGTCAATTTGATCCCACAGCTTACAAAACTATATAATTCCAGATCAGCGTTTTGAAATTTTATATTTCTCATTTGAAAATTAATTAATCTACTTCAATGTTGCTTTAACCACCATCCTCCACCTCACTCACACACACACTCACACACACAAACAGATGATTGGTAACCAGAGAAACTGCAAACAAATAAACATATATGTATATATATTATTCCTAAAAAGGTGCTTAAAACGATCTGGAATGTAACAAGGATCTCGTATTAAAAAGCATGGAATGGCCTACTAATTAATGAGGGTCGAGATGACCATCACTAAAGGTTTTAGTCACAGGTTTATTGACCTAAAGCCTAGTTTTTTTTATAGTGAGTTATTAGACAGCCCTAATAGAATAGTTTCTTAAAAAAATTAGTGCTAAGGATTAAGGAGTGCACTACTTCAAGATCATCACCAATTTCTCTAAAAAAATTCTCTGTGTGCCTTTAATTATTTGTTGCTTTGTGGAAAGAGATTGAATTTAAACCAAACAAGGTCTATCTATCTTCACCATTAATAGCTTTTACTTTTATATTAGAGTGATGGGCAGATGGGCTCTTGCTCAATAAGCTTGAGAATTTTTATTTATTTATTTATTTATTTTTTTGTTGAACATAGGAACATCAGAATATATCAAATTATATATAAGTGTGTTAGTACAAAGATTCAAACCCTAGATATAACAATCCAAACCCCACACTTGGGCTTTCTGTGCTAGCCAATGAGTGGCTAATAAGCTTGAGAACTTGAGTGGTCTAAAGCTAGTAGAGGCTGAAGAGTCAAGTCAGATTAGAAAAATAGTCTTCTATGATTAATATTAACTGGCCAAGACAGTTGGTGCAGAAAAATTCTTACATTTAATATGATCTTGGTTAATTCTAAATTTCTAAATTCCAATTTAGAGAGATTTTTCTTTTTGTTTACATTAATGACTTGATCTGTTCATGACCCTAGAGTTCTTGTCACTCCATGTTTTGTTTACATTAATAAAATGCCCCGTCTAGGCTCTTTATTAAATATACTTAGGCATATATACTGCATTAACCATACACAGATACATATTATGCTAACATGGTAATGCCGCCTCATTCACCATACACTTGGCATAAAATAGATGGTCAAAGTTTTAATCCATTTAGAACCACCCTGGCTTATCCTACATCACTATACTCAACTAAATTATTCACAGTGCATGGTTTCAGCTTAAGAACAATGCTATCCTCTCCATGTGAGAGAGTCATCAAGGGAAGGCAGTAAAAGTGACAGTTTGTGTATTATTTTTCTTCAATTTATCATCATTAATGATGATTACAAATAGCAATTATGATCATTAATAAGCACACAGTAGATCAGGAACAGTTTTGAAGCCCATCTTCTTGCTTAGGACATTAAGAAAGTTATAGCAGTTTCGCATAGAGATTAATATTACAAACACCAACTTCAGTTCACAGACCCACATTTCTTCCTAATTTGCCCATTCTGCCCTGTGAGTACCCCAACTTTTCCAAGCTTCACCATTGATGCTGCAAAATCGTTAAAGAAAAGATGTGGGTACTTGTTATATGAATTAACATTTGCAGCAGTCTTTGGATCCTCCATTAAGGCTTGATCAGATTCAAGCAGCCCTCTGTTCTTGATGAGGTTGGTGTAAAACACATTGTCAAATTTGGAAGTACTGACAGAGTCGAGAGGAACAAGCTTACTGTTGATTTCATCTGTGTTGGGACAAGTGTTTTGCAATTTTGAGAGGAATGAAGAATCGAGTGTTGGGTCAGGCTTGCCAGAGCCTAAATAGTCAAAAAGTCTCCTTTTGAAGGTCAAGCACCTGGCAAAGCCAATGGTGTGTGCTCCTGCAAAAGTAACAAAGCAGTTCTTGCATGTTAGAAATATGCAGTTCATCGCCCTCTGTCAGGCATGTTTGGAAGTTCCATAAAAAGGAAATCATTCCATTGTGTTTTACATGGCATTTAAAACAAGTCTCTATTTCATTAAAATTTTCACAGAATTTGGAATGAGTCTATTATGTTGCATGCATGCAATCAGTTTTTTTTCAAGTCGATGAAAGGATATAGTTTCAAGTTTCTTACTATCAGTTGTGGTGATGCTTCAATCTTGTGCCATGGTTCCTAAAGGATGGATTTCACATTCAAATGCCATGGGCATCAATATGGAATTTTGATAAGGAAAAGGATCTTATCAAAAGGAACTTATCAAACCATGCAAGAAAAAATGAAGTTAACAGATAGTGCAGAAATCAAAACACTCATCTTCGAATGCCACTGATACCAAAATGGAATTTTAATAAGAAGTAATTATTCCTTTAAGTTGCTCCAAGACATCCCAAGTCAAGCATGAGAGCTAAACTGTCCTTTATCCTAGAACTAATATAGACAGCTATCGTCAAGAGAATTGAAGAACAAGAACCTGAGAGGACCACAACATCCTTTATGTCAAGACCCTTTGATGTGAACTTGGCTGTGATGTTTTCTAGAGGCTCAAAAGGTGATGGTATCTGCTCATTAGCTGCCTGCTCACTAGCTGTCGTTCCATCTCGTCGGCCTAGTGGAACAGCCCAGAAAGGTCCACCTGACTAAATCAGAAATATGGAACAAGGAAGAATAAATAAGAATGATAAAGGCAGAGTACATAAACTGTCACTTCATGGTTGAATAAGGAAAAAACTTGCAGAGTTTTCTAAACAGTTATAAAATTGCATCAATTACCAGAAATATAGCTTCTCTTACTGCAAGTGTCAATATATCAACACATGAAACAGTTGATGGACACACACTTTCGACTTCTTCTTTTATACTGTCAATGACTTCAAATCCTCGAAGCGAATTGCGATTGGGAAAAGCATTCTTCTCCCCCTTGAAATCTTCAGTCTCATCAAGAAGTACTGAACCATCACAGCCCTATGCCAATCAAAGATGATATAAGAACACTCTTAAGCAAAATAACTTCTCCAGACTAACTTGTTCTTTTCTTGGGTAATTCATACTGACTCAAAATTGATGCTGTAAACACTACAGTGATCAATCGCTATCAAATTAATTTATTCTAAACTTAATGGCGTGTTTGGAAGCAACTTAAGGAAGAATGATTTATAATTCAGCTTTCCATATAAAATTTTCACAGTAGTTTACTCTCATGGGGGCAGAGTTAGGAAAATTGACTCGAATCTTTTCTGAACTAATAATATTAATAAATATAAAAAACACTTGAAATTTTATTTATGGAGAGAGAGAGAGAGTGTGTGTGAGTTTGGGGCTCAGGGAAAATGCGAGAATGAAATAAAAATAAAAGGGTTTTGGTGAGAGCAAAACGAGAAAACAAAAATGAAAGGAAGGGACAACAAAGATTTAATGGGGGAGAATTCATAAATAACACAAATTTTACATACAAAATTTAAAGAAAAAAAAAGTGGAGGCCACTGCTCTCACTCGTCCCTTGGTGGCTCCACCAGTGACTGTGGAGGATATGGGGACATAGAAAAGAAAGAGATAATGGGTTTCTCTGTGGAGGATATGGGGACATAGAAAAGAAAGAGATAATGGGTTTGAGAGAGAAACAGTTACATCTACTATACAATCGTGAAAGTGCAACCGAAGGAGGGATGCAGCAATCCTGGCATCATTCTTTAAAGCTGCCCAAACACCAAACCTAACAATTGTTGACAATCTGGCACACGACTTATCATAGAATTTATAATCAAGCTGAAATTTAGGATCAAGCTGGCTACAAACAAGGGGAACCATACACAGTGTTAGACAAAGGAAGGGAATAGGGAAGTAGGAGAAGAGTTTATGACCCATAGCTAGTAAATATTGAGAAGTTGTTTGTGTAATGCTGAATCTGATGACTTGTAATCTGCGGTGATTTATAAGGAAAAAGATGGAGGACCTAAGTGAGTACATTGGTTGTGCTTAGTGAGTGGCAATGCCACTTTGGTTGTGAACTAAAACACTGATTTGTTTGGATATGGAGGTGAAAATTGAGTAACCCATGACATCATCCATTTGCCATTGACTTAACTATTTGTCTTTCTGGTAATTAAGAAACTATTACATTGACATGCAATAAGGAATGTCTTATACATGAATCTTAAAATCAAAACATTGATTTTTTGAAATACTAGGAAAAGCCAACGTGATTCAATCCATGTCCCTTAAGATTTTCTTTCACTCTTTCTCCGGAAATAATTTGCCTTGTGAAACAAAGAGTTCCAAAGAATATGATCATCCTAACCTTCATGGGGTAGATCATTTAGATGGAACTATTCTATGATAGGTTTAGATCAGTATGACCTTTAACACAATGAAGCAGTCCATAGATCAATTTTTTCATGAATTGGATTTCATTGGGTTATTTACTGCTCCATTTCATGTTCTTTGGTAGAAGTTTTGCATAAATGTATGCAGTTACAATCTATCGGTATTTGAAAGAAGGTGCAGGTATTCAATATTATACCTCCTACATGATATACTGCATAAGGACTAAGGTGACACTTGAGGAGCTCACACTGAATGGAATTACCTAATCAATCATCTCATGTACTCATATATGTTGATACGAAGTTTCCTTGCACTACAAATATCTAATAAAAATATAATGTTGTGAGAAATTAAATACTAAGTTCAGATTTACTGGTAAAGTTGATATAAACGAATTCTACATCAAATTATGTCAATGAAATGAAAATATGTTTGTCAATGGATCGAATTCAGATCAGATAATGGTAATGCTGAATTTGAACAGATATTATTCTCTATCTGCATTAGATTGACAACCTGAAATCTTTAAGGCCTCCTCATTCAAATTAATAAAAACAAAAAAAAAAAAAAGGATATCCAAATCTTATTCAATTTGATCCCTCAGCTTTCAAGTTACAATAACTAACTTCTTATATAATTGCAGATTTTAAAATGTAATATTTCTCATCTAAAAATCTACTTCAATGTTTCTATAACCTCATCCCCCACCCCACCAAAAAAAAAAAAAGGGTATTGTGACGATAGGTATGTATACAAATGTCTCTATAAAGTCAGTACACCTGCATGAAGCACTTGTGTGAGTGCGACCATGTCTGTGCTTGGATGATTGATAACAGAGGGACTGCAAAATGGGTTGCTGAAGATAATTTAACCAATAAGGTTCATTATCAACCTTTATTCTTCATGTCATTTTCATAAATGTATAAATAACCTTTGTTCAAGGGGGTGAGACAGCAATAAACAAAAATTCCTAAGGGCATGCTTGAAACAATCTAGAATGTGACACGGATATTATATTATTAAGCGTGGAAAGACTTGTAAGTCAGTCAACTGGAAAAAGAGAAGGCACAACTGATATTGGAGTCACTAATATTCTTTAGCAAGTTATTAACCAGTGGAAGTATATGTAAATGTTGTTGGTAGGCACACTCAATAGATATTTCAACCCGGTCATCATGTAGATGTCCTTTATAGGATAGTTAATTCAAAAACATAATTATAAGGGGTTCACAAATCAAGATAATCACCAATTTCTTTAAAAGGAAACGTCTGTATTTACCATCAATAGCTTTTACTTTTACATTAGAGTGATGAGCAGATGCGATCTTGCCCAATAAGCTTGAGAACTTGAGTGGTAATATTAAGTGGCAGAGACTGTTGGTGCAGAAAATCTTATTTACAATCAATATCATTTTTGGATAGTTCTCAATTTATAAATTCCAATTTGCAGAGATTTTGTTGACCCTAGAATCACATAAATGACTTCTGTTCATGAGCCTAAAGATCTTGTCTCTCCATGTTTTCCACTCAACAACCGCATCTTAGACAGGATTGATGAAATCGCAGATTTACTGCCCAAGAATATGTTTTCCTCAAGGTCCTTTTATGCTACAAAAACCTAGTTTATAACGAGGATTTTAGTACTTGTGAATATTTTCACTAAATATTGAAAATTCATGAAAAATTGTATATCACCCTTGAAATTCAGAGAGGATTTTCCGTTGGTTATATATAAAGCCTACTTCTAGGACTCTTTGTAGTTTCTGAGTAGTTTGCCAAAAAATGTATTTTGCAAGTGTTTACATGCTGTCCCACGAGGCATTTAAATGTACCATTATGATTAAGTATATCATCTATTAGATCTCAAATATTGATGCAAAAAGCTAAGCTTCAAAATTTCAAGATAGTTAGTTATGGATTGGTTTTCTGCATACGTGGTTCCTTCGAAACTCACCACTTGTGTGATTTGAGAAGTCAAACATCTCTCTTCTCTAAATTGTTCTTCTCCCATTTCTTCCTATACTCTGATTCATAAAATCCATGGTGCATTTTCAACAATTGTGCATCAAGTTGTCAAGACATAAAATTTTCAGAAAAAATAAAAATTATCAAAGTGCCACAATTTAAGCCTAAATCAGAGAGAAATGACAGGATTATGACCCTCATATAAACCATATTCAATCATCGCGATTACACTAACCCAAATGCATTCCCTGTGACTTTACTTGATTACTTACCAAGTCGTAAGTCCCTGAATATATTCCTTGCATATGGGGGAAAAACACATACCTAACTTTTCTTGCCAATAAATTTTGCATCAATTGTACTGCCGTACCTATTACTGAAAACTCCTACAACCTTCAGAATATCATTTGAAACCATCATGCAACCTATAGAATTCTGCCAAGGACAATAAGCTTTCTTTAATAATTTAGTATAGAAACAACAAGCATATACAAAAACAAATTAAGTGTTCCACCAGCAAACAATGAAATCTGCAATGCAGTACCATGTTAATATCGAATTTTCTTGGTCAATCCATAGACTCTTCAGGCAACTAGATCAAACTAGTTCATGGGTAACAACTCCAAACTTCAAGATATATTAGTTATTTCACAAGCTGGCAATGAAAATAAATTATCCATTGAGAATTCGTATCTCGTGAATTATCTTATTGTTACAATAATTTCTTGATGAGTTTAGAATATTTAAAGACACTATAAATGTACTAAGTTCAATAAGTAACATGAACTTATGCACGACTAGCACAATGGTAAAATTCTTGGACAGTCAAGCACAAATGCGAAGATTTGAGTATTGAGAGCGGCTATTTCATGCAAAAATCAAAAGTTAAAACTGTATCCGGCTCGCCTCTCACAGAACCAACATTGGGTAATTGCCTTTTTTTTTTTTTTATCTGATGCATGGGGTGGTGTAAAGGGAGGAAACACCATCTTATTAGTCAACTTGGTGGTGCTGTCCCAATCTCACAATCCAGCCACTCACATACTCAGACTCACACACCTACACCAATGTCCATATGTTATAATACAGGAGTTTTGTGTTTGATGATTGGGAGCTTCTAATTCGAATGCTACAAGAGAAACAGGACACTCAGGTTCATATTGAGATCCAACTATTATCACAAATCACTCTGCTGCAATCCAGCTTACGGATATCAATTTTATAGCAGTCTCAAATCCTGTGCAATACATGATATTGGGTTTATGGAAATGTAAAAAACAAATAGAAAAATTAGCAACAGAAGAATAAAAGTTCCACAGCTAAAAAGAGTGATACTTTTAACCCCCCACCCACCCACACAGAGAGAGAGAGAGAGATTTTTTATATATAAAAAAAATAATAATAAAAAATCCATTTTATTAACATATGTAATGAATCTCCTACCTCAAACCTCAAATGATGTCCTTTTTTCCCTAATCGAGGATTAAGTTCCAACTTTGAGCACCTCCTTTGAGGCACTTCCTCATACACCTAGCTTGCGTACGTCTCAAAACCCACTTACAGTGAGTAACATAAGGAAGTATTATTATTGTATAGAGCACGTTTCTGGGCATTTAAAAAATTTCAGCCGAACAAAGCATTTTTCCTTTTGGTTTCCCGAGAAACAAACGCGACAAGTGACACGTAGAAGAGAAAAAGTGTAGCCAGTGCCAGTGCATCAGAATTCAAAAAAGGATTTTGGCCCATGCAGGTCTCGAACCTGCGACCTTCGCGTTATTAGCACGACGCTCTAACCAACTGAGCTAATAGGCCAGATGAAATCTAAGCTCCAAAAGTTTTATTTAATTGAAACACCAATCGACCTTTCTCTGCATCAAGCTAATGCTTGGTGAGTCCTAAAAACCGATCAGAACTCGTAACATGACCAGTTATAAAATGGACATTTGGTTAACTCCTTTGTTTTTAGTTAAGGCCCTGTTTGGTTGAAATTTTTAAAAGTTTTTTTGTTTTTGTTTTCTTTTTCCTTTTCTAAAATTAGTAATATACATTATCTTTTAATTTTTTTTACTATTTTGTTAAGAAATCATACTTTGCAAATTTAAAAAAAATCAAAAAATCAAAAAGTAATTCAAATTTTTTGCTAAGAAATTAAATATTACAAATTTTACACTAAAATCGTTCTTTGCTGACCTAATCAGCAAATTGAATATCCCATCTTTTGGTGCACCCCAAAAGAAGTAGCCATTCATATTATTTTATTATTTCTTACCAAAAGTTGGATACTGAGGATGTTTTTTTTTATTTTTTTATTTTTTATAGATTTCTTCCCTCTTTTCCCAATAAAATATTGGGCAAAAATGATTTGCTACTTCCTTTCTCACTCTTTAACTTTGAAGAGTGTGAATTTTTTTTCAAATTTGAGGCTTTTCAAATTTGAAGAAAAAAACTAATTTGGTACCTTTACTGGAGATGCTCAGCAAACTAGCTAGGCTAGCAAGGTTTAATGATTTTTTTTCTTTTTTCCCTTCCCCACCTACCTTGGTTGCAACTTCTTAAGTTGCTTGCCTATATTGAAAAGCAAGGAAATGAAGAAAGCAAAAGCAAAAAAAGCAAAACAAAATGCTAAAACACAAACAAAAACTGAATAAAAATATAACAATATGAGAGAGAGAGAGAGAGAGAGAGAGTTATGAACCTCCATTTTTTTATTCAAACAGATTGTACAACAATAACAGAGAAAAACTGAATCCCATCCCAATTAAAAACAACATACGTTCACTGAAAAACAAAAAGGCATCCCAAAACAAGAAAATAGGGATCGAATAGGTATGATAATTGTTATGAGCTCCGAAATACTATCCTATACATCTCGAATTATTGATAACATCAATGAATCAACTAAGTCCACATATTATTAACTAAATAACTGATCTCGCTGCTGAATACTCCTTTGGAAATGTTAAGCCATTTTGAAGTAAATGATGCTCTCACTAGGAAATGTGGAGCCATTTCGTAGTAACTAATAGTCTCGAAACAAAAAAAAAATGGAGGACCTCCCATCACTCCAAAGGTGAACTGGCTAGAATTGGCATAATTATTGGCTTCCCTCGTCCCATGGTGAAGCCCCTGGTTCCGTCTGGCATTCTTGGTCCTCGAGTTATTTGTTTAGCAGATGATTCAGATTGGATGGAGCTGCTTGACTGTGGTGATGGGGCGAGCAAGCCACGTCCGATGTGACTTTGAATTCGTCCTTTACTCTTTCCACGGCCTCGACCCCATCCTTTCCTTGATCCAACTGAACTTTCTTCCACCTACCAAAACATTTCATGTATGAGTATGAAACACACACACACACACACACTCATTCAAAATCTAAAGCTCCATTTTGTTATGACAAAAAATTTACTAGAATTGTTGCATTAATGCTTTTTTTTTTTTTTTTTTTTTTTTTTTGGGGGGGGGGGGAGAGAGAGGTTGAGTTAAGCTGATGGTATGCTATTTTTAAGAAAATAATGCATAATATAAGATGGAATAGGCATGTATATAGAACCTATTTCTCAGAAAATGGCTTCCAACAAGGGAAAAAGTCAGCTTCCCTCATTTTGGAGATTATAAAGCTGTTTTAAACAATCTTGTTGTGATGCAAACACAAGTATAAGAGTGTCCTAAAACCCTCTTTGGTATCTACTTGCCAGTAGTATCAGATGCAGATTCCGCAATATAATGTAGAGATATCATAATATAATTAGTTGCACAAGTAAGGACACTTACATTACTCTCAACGACCAAGTCTATGTTGTTAGCCTGAGTAGAATCTTCTGATGATTCGGGGGGTGGTGGTGCCTCATCTTCATCTAAAATCCCATCGAAATCTGACTTCCTGGTCTTTAGTACGGACTTTGGCTGGACATTTTTACATTAAAAGCAATGAAAATTTCTGGCAAGCAGAAGCATGAGGAATTGAAAATACATGTGGAAGATATAAGTACAAAATTAGGTTCACTTTTAATTGAACATACCGAGCACCTAAGCAGATCCCTAACTCTGAGGCCTTTTCTCCAATTCCTTTCATCATTTAACTTCTCAACCTGGCAAAGTTAACAGGGTCTCCGTGTTATTGCATGATGGAAAATAATAATAAAAAATGTCTGCACTTTAGGGTTGGAAAAGTGTTGTCATACTGCTTTCTCAGCTATCTTAGTAGTCTCATACTCCAGAAGTGCATGGAGCTACAAAAAAAAAAAAAACACAAGAAGGTAAATAAGAGAAACAAATATACATATATATACACACACTCCCAATACTGTGCACATATGCTTACTTTCACAAAAGTCAGAATGAGGGCTTCAATTAATTATGGGATATGTATTTTGAGAAACTGGCTGGTGGATTAGATACTCTTGTTATGGATGTCATGTATGCCAAAAATCAAAGTGATCCGATGTTAGAATCTCAAAATATAGACTGTGAGATATTCTGACTGCTGAAAACTGTCACAATTTTTCTTAGTGACATATTTGAGAAACTGACTGTTGGATCACTTTGATTTTTGGCATGCGTGACATACATATGCATAGTATCTAATCCAACAATCAGTTTTTCAAAATACCTATTTGATAATTACCTATCAAACTTATGTTTATAGGAACATTTCTCTGTGTGTGTGTGTGTGTATATATATATATATAAACTTCTTTGGGATAATTATCCTGGAGAATTTAAAACAAATTGGGTTTAAGTCAGCCCTCATACCTTGTTACTGATAAAAAAATCGCCTCTAGAACGGGAAGAATTAGATTCCTGGGGGTGGCATATTCTGATGTTTTTCACACTGTTCATGACAGGACATTTTCGATTAATATGAAGTGAGAATCTTCTAGGCACATAAGATGCTAGAAAGAGAAATTTGTGATTAAAAACCCAACCTTCCAACCACGCTGAATATTTTCAAAAGGTTTTGGTGGGAGTGATCTTCAGGTAAATTCTCTGCCACAATAGTATGAGACTGCAAGACAGAAGACATATACTCTGCGTTACACCAAAAAGTTCCTGAAATGCACTTTAGAATCATCAATGTGACAGGAAATATAATCTCCCACGGAGTACCTGCAATTCCTCTTTGTCTCTATCAGTGAAAGGGTGTTTACGTTTAACCTTCTTACCATCATTGCTTACAACCTTCAGAAGTTAAAAAATTAACAATGATGGAAATTAATAAATCAGACTGAAGAAAATTAATGTGAAATTAATTGATTTTTTATTTTCTTAATAATAAAGACTTTAACTAATTTAACAAAAAATATTACAAGCTTTGAAGAGGACCGGAGTGCTTGAGCGAGCAAATTGTTATTACTGACAAGGGCCTTGATTTTCTTTGAAGATGCAATAACAGATATAGGAACTGTCACAGTGCCAACATTCATAAATGGTTATTATCTCAATTGAAAACATGAAAAAGAAAATACTTGAGCTATAGACTCCGTATGATACACTTCATGATCCTTACCATAACCTTGAGGATCTTTATTCATGTGTTTAACCAACGAATCATTTGCAAGCAAACTCATGTCACTGAACTGGTATTCCACCTGTTTCATACACATACCGTCCATATATTCAAAAGGATCAAAATTAAACTGGAAGTTCACACAAGAAACTATCTGATATTGTTTCAACGAAATTATAGTATCAAAATAGACAGCCAAACATATAAACATAATTACACTGTGCAGAAGGACTATCTTGCCATATATGTCCTCAGGTTAGGTATAAAATGACAACAAATATCATAGAGGGAACAGGGAAGGACAGAAGAGAACCAAGCAAAAATTAATATGATGAATATGAAACTATTTGGAGACTGGGTAAGCTAGAGAAAAATCCAGTGAGAAAGCGTATCAAAATACATATGAAGCATCAAAGAAAACTTATGAAAAATGTAAATTGTGTAAGAATCTTAACTTGCCTAAATGGGAGGCTCTAATAGGAATGATTGCATGAACCCAATAAGAAAGCATTACATTTGAATAAGGTTTTCAATCTTGGGAAGCACTAATAGGAATGGTTCCACGTTAGTTATTGTAAGGAGTGTCCTTGGAAGTGGGCTTCCAACATGGGACTGGAATTTCAGGCAACTATGAGGTGGATAAAGAAAAAGCTGAAGAACCTTTTAGATGTGAATCTCATCTCTAATTAGAAAAGGCTCATGACAATATGAAACATTCAATTTCCTCATATAATTTGGAAAGGGAACTGAAACAAAAGGTTGTCTTGCATTAACCCAAAAAAAAAAAAAGCAAAATTTCTAGTTTCTGTCATTTTCAATTATTTCTTTATATATACTTCAAATTGATTGTCAATGCCATGTGTGTGTATGCAAGCAGAGCAAAAACTTATCAATTTGAAATGGCTAAGCCATCATGGGATGAAGAATAGGCAAGATACAATATAGAATAACTAAAGAAGAAAAATAGGTTGATGATGCTATCAAATCCAAAAAAATGTGAATGGAAAAACCATGGTGGGATAGGGAATGGGTGAGATACATTAAAGGATCATTGAAGGAGAGAAAAACAGTTTGATTGTATTGTCAAATCCAATAAATAAATTACATGTAAAAAAACAGGTCTTCTCTGAGAAATTTACCAAATCTAAAAAAAACTCTCATATTCTATCTTAGAACTTCATAGGTTTTAAGAAAGACTAACTCTGACTCAACAAGATTTAGTAATAGATATTACTTTTTTAAGAAAATCAAATTGGTGGCAACGTTCATCTCCTTCATTGTGAAAAGAAATAAGATGTAACGTATGGGGATCAATGTGAGAAGAAGCATCCATTTTCAAAGAAAAATTGAATTGAATTACAAGAGAGATTAAACACAAAAATATAAATTTTCCCAGAACAGATAATTTTGAGAGGAAGTTTAAAGGATAAATGGACCTGAAAGAAACAATTCTATCCCTCGAAAAGAAAAGGAAAAAAATAGTGAAAACCCATTTCAAGAATTGTCATCTATATTATCAAGTAAACAAGAACATGAGGAAATACACAAGCACACAAAAGGAAAACGTGAAAACAATATATAAACCAACCAAAAAGCCGCAAATAACGACGGGAAACGCCCAAAAGGCCAAAACCAATACCTGTTTGATGATCTTTTGCTGAAGATTGTCGGTGAGGAGATTCTTCGAACAGTTGGGTAGCGCGACATTGGAATTGGAAACCAGATGGATGGGGTCTTGATCCCCAACATAGAACCAATCAGACCCAGCATCACCTCCACCGAGAAGGTGGAAACATGGATAGAAATAACCTGAAATGGGCACCTGGGTATGTGATCTTGGGACAAATTCAGGGGCTTGGGCATTGAATTTGAAGGGAGCACTACTTGAATCTTTCATCTCCATTTCTGAATTTTCCTCAAGCTTATCCCCAGGATTTGCTTGTGCTATTTTCTTTTTCTTTCCTCTTCAAACCCTCTCTCTCTCTCGCTCTCGTTCTCTCTCTCTCTCTCTCTCCCTCCTGAAGTTAGTAACTGTATTTTGATATTGAATCCACATTTCGCGCCCAAACACAGGCACCTGTGTTTGATGCAAGAGAGGGGAGACTTCATCAACTCTGCTCTTACACATGACCGTTGCTTGTGGGTTTGACCGGTTTTTTAAGGCTTGGATTTTGCCAAAAGGATTCATCCTTCTCTCTCTCCTAACCCCTTGGTTACATAGTAACCACAAGGACACAAAAGAGGATAAGTTTTGCCAAGTGTATTTTAATTTAGTCATGCAAATATGTCATTATTTTGCTATTGTAATAATTTAAAAAAAAAATAAAAATTCTATAGCACGAGATACTTTAACCCGAAATTAAAAATCACTCTAATGTGTCATGCTTTAAGTAGTGAGGTCTCTCCTCTCGAACTACTTTCTTTTTTTTCACACACCACTCAAATCACGACATATCAGGTGGTTTTTAATTTCGGGTTAAAGTGTCGGGTGATATAAAATTGTTTTTTTTTTTTAGAAAGCTATTGTAATAATTTCAATGATTCAAGTATGTAACAAAATCTTCTTTTAATATATATATATATATATATATATATATATATATATATATATATATATATATATATAGAGAGAGAGAGAGAGAGAGAGAGAGAGAGAGAGAGAGAGAGAGAGAGAAAGAGTCCTGATTTTATCAGCCATACCTCATTTTAACTAAAATCAGCTAAGAACACAAGTTCTTGGATTTCTATTCACTTAATGCATGATTCATCTCAAGATTCCAATCCAATGGTTCAAGGTTCTTAACTGATTTTAGTCAAAAGGAGGAATCCATCTTAAGAACATTTATATATATAAAACATGGTTCCTTAAAATATTAAAAAAAAAAAAAAAAAAAAAAAAAAAAAAAAAGGAACAACTATGTAACAAGAAATCATAAATCCGTGCCCATTGCATGCTCGAGATCCCCTTATACAACTCAAAGAAATCATATTATTCGAAAGACCTTATGGCTACCACTCCCACTCTTATAATGCCAGATCTTGGGTTTGAGTCCGATAAATTATTGTTTATTTATTTTGCTTTAATATTATAATATTCTTATTTTGTAGTAAAAAAAAAAAAAAAAATACTAAACTAACATTCTTATATTAGTGTATGGGTTCTCTTAATATGTATATATGTGCCCTAAGGGCACAGTTAATGCTGACACGCATACACTAAGTTAACATTCTTATATTAAATGGGTTATAATATTCTTCAAGACATGTTAATACGTATTTGTGAAAATTATTAAATTCATGCATGTCCTAAATGATAACAGTTAACTCGTGCCCTAAGGACTTACACTAAAGAACTCATATTGTATTTATATAAATTAATAGCCCCTTAAGATGCCTCTAAACTTGGGTGATAGAGTTCATTAATGTCATGCTGGTGAGTGGTGACCATTAGCTAGGTAGGTTTGAGTTCCCATTAGGGTACTTGTGTTCACCAATCTAACCACTCAATTAAATTAAATGTAGATTGTGTTTTTGGTCTAGTACCCAGAAAAGAAATGAAACTAAAACCCTAGTCCATTTCTTTTTATGCCTTCCATCATGATTTGATATGGTTTTAGAGAATGGCTGAAAATGAAATCCATTTAACCTCTAGAGGGCTTGTGGGTTTAGGCCCAAGTTGGGAATTTTAGTTTTAATGTGATCCAACTTTGAATTGGGCTGAGCTAGGGCTGCATTAGTTGTGCTTTCATTCATTGGAAACAATATTATGCCCCCATTTGAATTTACCATAAAAATGCATTAAGATGTACTTTTAGCATGTGAAAGCATGTGACCTACTTGGATCGACTCAATTGGAACTAATTAATCTTGATTATATAGAAAATATAGCCTTTTTAAGGATAAGCTTTTTAAGTTTTAAACATTAGGCTTCACTCAATGAGTCTAGTGTTATCAAAATGGTAAAATTCCGACGGTCAGAATTTTGTAAAACCAGCCTTAAGCAGACTGAAATTACCAAAGACTATAATATCAAAAGACTAGGACCGTATCCAACTTACCCTTATAAAATTCTACTTTAATAGAAATGTAGAATCAATACCAGATAATGATAATTTTTTCTTAGTTCTTTTTTCCTTCGTTTGGAACCATAAAAATTGAGGAAAATGGGAAGAGAGAGAGAGAACCTTAGAAATTAATATATTTCTAATCAAATTTTAGCATTTTCTTCTTTATTCCCTCATTCTTTCTAAGATTCATCAAATAGAGCCTTTAAAATTTGAAACCCTGATCCTCAGCCCACCCATATTGTGATTACACTAAAAGTTCTGGGCATTATAAATATTTTGCTGTTGCCACCTACTTTTCAACATCATCTCAATCTCTTCTAAGTAACTACATGTGATACCTTGCTATAGGGATCAATATCTGTAAGGGAATCTTTAAGGTAGGATTGGTTTTCTTTGTGGGGCCAAGAAGGTATATTTTACTTCACCTGCCATGTGAATAGAAAGGCATTGTGCTAAGCTGCTGCACATATTCTGTTCCCTACTAATGAAAGAAACACAACCACAATGGTTGTCACTTTTCTCAAGCAAATATTATAAAAAGAATTGAAAAACTAGCCTCATATGCAAGTAATAACAAACACATATTCAAAAATTAGATTGACTGATGGAATGACATTAGCATCTCTCATTATTTATGAAAATTTACTTGTGCTACTTATTTCACATTTTAAGGGTTTTTTTTTTTTTTGAAAAAAAAAAAGTAAAAAAAAGGGATAAGTAAGAATATTAGTTATCATTATTTAACTATTCAATTACAAGAGGGAGAAAATTGACATTATACTATAACAAGTTGGTTGACAAAAACACCTGCTGAGATTACAAAAATGCAATATATATATATATATATATCCTCTAACAAATACACAAGGAATTCTATCCTAATGAGAAGTACCATCATTTTCACTCACCTCTTTCACCAAACATTTTATACCCTATTTAAAATAGTCCTATCAATATAGCCCCACTCATTATATCTTGTCTATAAGATTCTCTCTATTATTTTGCTTGTGAGGGTGACTCTTTTGTCACACACTTGGATAAACATGCCAACTGTTTTTTTTTATTTATTTTTTTAAGTGGGATATGACAAGTTAGGTGAAAGGATAAAATTTGGGGAATTTGAACACTTAAAAGGACTGTTTGGTAGCCACATAATTGAGTCAGCTGGTTCAGAATTATATATGAATCAATTGGTTTATCATACTTTCTGGAATTTAAGTATCTTTAGCTTCTTAAATAATTAAAATTTTCTTTACTTAGTAAGAGTGGCTTTTTGGTCTATAATTAATCAGCAGATATGACCCTAGGCTGAAACCAAATCTTGGGTTATGATTTTTATTAAAGTGTATTTTCTTGTTCACTGTCAAAGCCTGCTTTATTTCTTCTCTCTGCATTCCCTATATATATTTGGATTTTGTGATTTTAAAAGTGGCTGGAATAATTTTATATTGTTTTCCAAACAGACCTTAATTGTGCAGAAAGAAATGGAAAAGGCAAAGTGAGAGCAAATTTTGGTTGAATAATGTCAACTGTTCCCTTGTCCACTTCTCCTTTTTCCTTAGATAAGAAAATCTTGATGCAGAATAAGTGGGTATTGAAGATAATCTCAAGACCTTGAAAGAAAAGAAAACCTATAATATTCTTACTAGGGTAAGTTTGGATCTTGTCCCATCATCTCTCAAAAAGCCAATCTACAGTTGCTCACCAGTTAAAGCATCCAAAGAAAAATACTACCCTAGCAATTGACATAATACATGTCAAATTTTTAAAAATAATCTATCTTTAAAGGGAATGGTGCATGGGACCTTAAAAAAAAAAAAAAAGTAACACCCTTTTAAAAAGGTACATGGGTTTGAAAAATTAAACATGTGTCATGTTCAATTTTTTAAATATTTTAGAAATAGATAATGTACGAAAATTAAATTCCCCAACATCCAAATAATCATTTCTTGAAGACATGCTGCAGCTCACCCAAGTTAGTGAAAAGTTGGCTCATGTACAATAGTATAATCATGTAAAGGAATAATTCCTTAAAGATCATGCTCATGATCCTAACATGCAACCAGAAAAAGTCATCTCAATTGCAATGAAAAGCATAATTGACTCATTCCCCATCATATCAGAGCACAATGGAATGACTTGTTCTTCCTTTTTCATCTTTTTTTAGGTGGGTCATGATGGAATAACTTCATTTCCATGGACCATTGAACCAAGCCCTTGGTATTTAAAATGGTGATTATGATAAGATTAAGGAATAATGAACTTCTACCTTAGAAAAACTTGGCAAATTGACCAAGTATATTAAGGTAGACCAACATAAGATGTTGAGGAGAGAAGTTAACCTTTTTTTTCATGTAAAAAGCTGTGATCTGGCCAATCTTAAAGGACATTCAGGTGGTGCTGATGTTTTACTGGAAAAAACTTCCATGCATGATCTTTTCAAGAGAAAAAAACAGAGCTACAAGAATATGTGTAATTTGGTGAATGAAAGCTTTGACAATTTTCTGTCAAAAGCAATTGAGGAAGAAACGGAACTAGAGAAAATGAAATGAGATAGAAGTATACCTACTCTCCTTTGCCTCTGTTTGGGTCTCAGAAGAATTGAGAGGAAGGAGTGAAAAAAAGTTTTAAAATGCTTTGGAAAGGAAACCACTTTTGAGCAAATTCCAGCATTTTTCTTTTCTTTCTCTTCTTGTTTCCAAGATGCAAACAGTGTGCAACTCTTTTGGGTTGGAATGGAAGCTGAAGGGTTTCAAATTTTCTTTTTCTTTTCCTTTTCCTTCGTCTTCCTGCAACACCACTAGGGTTTTCTGGGGTGAGAGATCCATTCATTTTAAACACACTGCTGAGGAAGAGGGATGGGGAGACTCAAAGAAAGAAGAGAGATGATTGACAACAAAAGTTTCAACATATTGAGGGGGAAATGGATTCATTTCCAGTGAATTAAGATAAAAGATGAGAGCATAATAGGCATTGCTTCACCTGCACTGTACAAGGAACCTTGTCAAAACAGAACTATTTAAAGATAGCTGAAAAATTCCAGGAAACCAGGCATTTCTAACCTTGGATTCAAGGGTGGGAAAAGACACAGCAATTCTCATAATAAAGAAATTCAAGAGGAAATTGAGAGGTTTCTGATATGAGGAAAATGCTCCCATTTCTTCATTCCATGCACACATGCATGTAACTTGAAATTCCTTATACCAAAAAACCAAGAGAAAACACAACTCAAGTTCAAGAAATTCAAGGAAAGGGAAACTAATCCTGCAAAATTTCATAGCCTCTTAATAAAGATCCTTCTCCATTATGTATACTGTATATAAGTCATTAAATCCTCCCATGTATAGTTTTATCTGCAAAATTCATGGTGGATGAATTCTATACATCATCTTTTCCAGGTTTGTGAATATGACTTTTCCAGCTATAGCTCTCGGATTTCTCATCTTCATCGTCTTCCATGCTGTCGCCGCCTGTGGTGGAGGTCCCTCCATTAGTGCCAGCTAAATGAAGGGGACCCTGGGGAGAACCAGACTGGGAACTGCTCTGCTTTGAAGATTCTCCATACTGATCTTGGGGCATCCACAAACCTCCCAAAACAACAACCGATTTATTCGCAGGGGTAGATGGGGCAGATGGAAGTCTCCGAGTATGAAGTCTGTATTTCTGAGAAATTTACAGAACAGAAACTTGTATCATCTTCTCATCTAAACAAATAAAAATCTCCAAAAGACGAAAAGAAGATGAAAATTCAAAACCCACCTGCAAATGGCTCTTCACTTCATCATTGGTGAGGCCATCGACCTGCATGAGTTCTCTAATCTGCTTTGGAGTGGCTGCTGCAAGAAACCCAAGAAAGATCAAATCAGATACTTCAAAGATAAAGGTTCTAAGAGTAAAAGAACCCATGTCGGGTATAAATGCAAAGTGATCACACTAATTTAGCTTCATCTTTCAGCAGAAAGACTTCAACAGATTTTCATTTTCTTATCCTCTGTCTTCTCCCCAGTCATTTAACCAATTTCCTTACACAAGCTTTCGCACCCAATCACAATGATAAAAAAAAAAAAAAGTTTGCAAATATAGATATGTGTCATGTTCTTATCTATAATTCCCACTTTCTCAGATTGAACTAACTAGATAAAGATGCAATATAATGCAGCTTTCGTGCCACCAATTTTTCACTTTCTGCAGATTCAATCATTCCACCACATAAAATTATGACTGTTACCTATGAACAAAAATTGAAATGAATTCTCCAAATTCAAGTAAACAAAATCGAGATTATTGAACCAAAAGAGTTATACCAACATCTCTTTAAAATTTTCATTTGAACTTAAAAATTCAGTCTCATCAGCTAACCTTGTGAACCCCCAAGCTGTTGCAGTGCACTGACAAATCGTCGATGCAACTCCGGCGACCAGCATCTCCTTTGTTTCCGGCTAGTCTGTTGCTGTGGTGGCAGCTGTGGCCCAGTCCGTAAATTTGATTGAACATTGGGAGTAGAGGAGGAAACTGCTCTGCTACCACTGGTTTTTGAACCACTAGAACCCGATTCCTCCCTCAAACTTTTAATCCCAGGAGTGACAAGAGAAAGGCCATGAACCGGAAACTCTTCCTTGTCTTCCTTCCTCGCCGTGGTCACCGGAAAAGCAGAGTACCCCTTAAATGGCATAAATGCCCTACCTTCACCCTTACTTTTACTGGTCTGAAATGGATCCTCAATTGCAAAGCGATTTTCTTCATCTCTCTGTCATAAAAATAGATAGATACATCATATATATATATATATATATATATATGGGCAAATGATAAACAAAATATATCAGATAAATTCATGTATTTTTATTGCCAAAATTGTTAAATTTTATTGATCAGTTTTTACCTGTTTAATTTCTACATTTAAATTTTGCTTTTGATTATAGGTGTAATCAGTAGTTGAATAAGCATCAGTGTTCCAGAGCTGAACAGAGCTCATCCAATTCTTCTTATCTCTACAGTCCTTTTCCTTCTGAACCCCATTATCTTCATCACAATTCTTCTTCAATGGAATGAATTCCTCTAACACTGGTTCAACATTCGATGCCGTACACTGCATTGACTCCTCCTTCAAATATATAATCGCTGCAACAACAACAACAATTAATCAAAACAACGAGAAAAAAATTAAAATAAAATAAACCCATCAATCAAAAACCAAAACCCAACTCTAGAACTGAATTTTCTTCAATTTTTTAAATTTAAAAAAAAAAAAGAAAAAAAAACAAAAAGAAAAGAAGAGAGAGACCTATTAATCAGAACAATCAGAAATAAAAACCCATTTCGAGAAAACAAAAATTAATCTTAAGATTTGAATTCTTTATTAAAAAAAAAAAATAGTGAAAATTGAACCAACCATCGTTAAGGAGAAGCATGCAGAGAGGGAGTTCGCGTTTAAAGGCATCGATCTTTCGCATTTCATCTTCTAAGCTCTTGATATAGTCCTGAAGCTTCGATAATTTCTCAGAAACGTTGCCGATTGTCGAAAGGTCTCCGAGAAAATTTGTGATTGTTTTGGGAAGATAAGTTGGTTTAAAATCTAAACTCAGTTCATGAGGAATCGAACCCATTTCGATCCTTCTCTTTCTATATCTCTCTCAGATCTTTGATTATGTGCTTGTCAAAACACAGGGGAAATAGAGATAGTGAGGATGATCTATAAATATGTATATAAATATATGTGTGCGTGATTATATACAGAGAGAGATAAAACAGGAATCTAGAGAGAGAAAATGGTTTGGGGAGAGCAGGAGAGGAGGATTGAACGCTAAGATTCTGTTGGAGAGCATCGCCGGTTTTCGACACAGGGCTTAAAAAGTCCCTTTCGGGTCGTCGCGTATTCTATCCAGCACTCGTCTGAGTTGTACTCACTTCCAGAAACGGCCCAACTCGGACACCCTGCGCGGTTTTTTTTTTAATGTCTATAATGCCCTTATAACTATTCCAATTTTACGACAAAAATTAAAAAATAAAAGGGCCCTAAGGCCCCTAACTAAACAAGTGTCGCATCCCACGCGCTTGTTGGGCAGCAATCCCACAAAACCATTTTAAAAAAAAAAAACGTATAGTAAAAAAAGATTCATCTACTTGCCTCCTTATCAGTGAGGAGCTCCTCCTCACCTCGTTCATATATATTCCACCATATGTTATAAGTAATATTTTTAAAAAATATATATTAATACACAGACATGAATACATGAATATATTAACATGAACATGTATATATTGGTAGACATATAGACACGTGGATATTTGTTTATAATGATATATAAATATGGAAATGCAAGCATAGAATATATTGTTCTTCCATTATTTAGATATATGGCACAATGTGAATAGAAGTAAAGAGAACTTCCTCCTCATTAGTGTCATTAGTGGAGCGGAGATTTTCTGTCCCATTTTTATGTACCGCATTTCTGTCCACTCTGACAAAAGTCCACCTTGAAATCCCACTTTTTAATAAATATTCATATTTAAATTTTTTAGGTGAACATTTGTGAGATGAGACAGGAAAATGGTACATACAAGTAGGATAGAAGATTTCAACTCTCATTAGTGAGGAGACAATTAAGTATTTTCCATTTCGATGACCTCGTCTAGGTCCACCCATGCCATATGAACTCGAAACCTAAAGGGAAAGGAAAGAAAACATTTAAAAATGTTTGAAAATAAATTTTCAAATAATAAAATAAATAATAATAATTTATTTCTCTCGCTCCAAATAAAGTTAAGTAGGTGGAGATTATTAAGAGTGGTTTTATTCTATCCTTTGATCTATTCTCTATCTCTATAATTAATTTCATTCAAACTTGCTACTATAGTAAAAAAAAAAAAAAATGCCACGGTCACAAAATATTAATAAGGACATACACTTTATTCAAAACCATGCCAAACTTAAAATTCTTGTATATGCAAAATATGCATCAAATAAAAAAATTATACAAGACTACGTACCCAAAAATAGTTAAGGTTGCATGTCTCAATTCATCACATTTAATCCAACCAGTATAGATATAAAGAAGGATGAATTGTTTCTTGGTTCTGGGTTCGACTCCTACTAATTACTAATATTCGGGACCACGGATCGCAAGGCGCAAGTCTTGTTTCGGAAGTCTTGTTCGAAGTATAGGATTTAGTCTGGTCCGCGCAAATTGGTCCAAGATACCTCTATAGCTAAAAAAAAAAAAAAATGATGAATTGAATGTAATAAAAGTTAGGGTTTGTGGATTTCCAATGGATATTGGTACTTGCTAGTTTCTTCTTCTTCTTCTTTTTTTCCAAGAACATCTCTTTTTTTTTTTTAATACACCATTAACATCTTTAAAGTATCTTTAAAAAAAAAAAAAATAAATAAATTTCTTTGG
Source organism: Hamamelis virginiana (assembly GCA_017140935.1). Lineage (NCBI taxonomy): Eukaryota > Viridiplantae > Streptophyta > Magnoliopsida > Saxifragales > Hamamelidaceae > Hamamelis > Hamamelis virginiana. Next base: position 1,890,789 of record JAESVK010001359.1, on the reverse strand, counting down.
CACTTTATCCAATACATAACACCGAATTCTTTTCTTTCAATGAAATGACATCAAGACACTAGCTTTCTTTCTCCTTTTCTTTTCTTGGGAGGAAAAGTGCAGTGACATAAGAGGTAGTAGTGATGGCTATAACCACTCCAAGCATAGATATGAATGTAGGAGATATTATGTGCAAGCTAGTCTTGTCCCATATAACTTGCACTCACCTTGTGCTTTTCTTTAAATTTAATGATGAGAGAGAGAAAGAGTATACATGTGTTTTTACATCAAGTGGGATTTGAATTTTCGTCCTCTACAAATGTGGTGTGTAGGTGTTCTCTAATTAAGGATGGTTGATTTGCTATTTTTATTGTGATTTCATCTTCTAGCAACTTCTATTTACTTACTCTAAGGCTTCATTCGCATTAAATTTTTTTATTTTTTTTTTTATAAATTACTTTTGGATTGATATCTCTTCACATATCTCTATAGAATTATGTTCAATTCATGTCTTTACATATCAAAATTTTCGTACCAAGAGTCATTATGGTAAAAATTGGAGTCTCTTAACTTTGCCACAATCAATTCTAGTATGAAAATTTTGTCAGTTATCTTATCACCCCTCAAGTCATCTAAAAAAATTGTCATCTTATCTCTCAAGTCTGATGAAATTTTGAACTTCAAAAGCAAATTTTAAAAATATAGTTAGTGACTAGTCTGGTCAAAGTTCGGAAAACACATTTATTACTTGTTTTATAGTTAGTGATAAATTTTGGATGGACCTAAAAATATAGTTAGTGACAGAGTTTAATGTCTAAATTAGTAAAATACTTTTATTACCTGTTTTATTTTTGAATGTGAAATGTTGGGAATTTCTTCTTTTTATTGAGTGTACTTGAGGAGGAGCAGTGAGTCACCCACATGAATTGCAGGGACAAATTTGCCCAAAAGATAGATGCACAAGGAGGAGGATCTTTGTACATGAGGCATGATATTTAAACATTATAGAGGCACATGGCACATCTTAATTAGTGGTTGACCCACCATTATGTACTTTGCTGTCACCCATTAAATATTAATTATAGTTATGCCTCCAAGTGGTGTGCCAAAGACAAAGGCTGATAATAGGAAGTGGGTTTCCGTATTACTGCCTGTGGAAATGAATCAGGTCAAAGGATTAGATATTTTGTCCACAATAAATAAATAAATAAAAGCAACCATATCTAATTAAGGGTAAAAGAGTCAAAATTATCTATAATTTACATTTCTAAATAATAATACCATTAAGTATGCTATTATAAAGTGCATCATCTTATATAATTTTTGTAGTATAGTCTATTAATTTTTAGTCAATGATGAGATATTTTGAGAAACTAACCTATTTTTAGGCATGCTATACATATATATACAGTCCCGATCTAGCCAACGTATACTTATATATCATATGTAAGCATCAAACTAATATATAATTGTAGGCCAGATACATATTTTGAAAAAATAACCGATGGATTAGATATTCTGCTCAGGTGTGTGTGTGTGTGAATTTGATTAATTGTGATGCATACTGTACAATTCACACAATCACAGCCATTCGTGACACGCATGTGCACATCATGCTCACAATAGCTACGATCGTACCGACCTCTACCGCATACCATAATAGAAAATCCTCATATTATCACATAATCCCAAAACCCCAACTTTGTAAAGAATCTCCAAGTTAAGTAATAATATCAAATCCCTAATAAGTCATTATCATGCTTTTATAGGTTAAATCGGTTGACTTTAATGTCACATCATTATTTTTAAATTATTAAGAATATATAACATACAATTCCCACATCAACAAATAATCCTTCCCATACTAATATATAATCCCCGAACATAATCCCCAATCCCCAGTCATGATTACACTTTTGTCACGTCAGATCATATAATTTTTCATCATTATTATATATACACATGTCCCATCTTGTCTATTTAAATATTATTTTATTTTATATTTTATAATATATTACAATATAATATAACTTTTTAAATATATGATGGGATGTGCATTTAATGTATTGTCTTTAGGGTAGGGATTAGAGATTCTTTGTTATTCTAGGAATTGAGAATTATATATTATTATGGGGATTATATACTACTATGGTGATTGGGGATTCTTGTATTTATTGGAGATTATTACTAAACATGTGAATTATATGTTATTTTGTGAAAAAAAAAAAAAAAATTTTGACCGTTAGAATGATTTTTTTCATGATTATCTTTGGATGTTAAGGGCATTTTTGTCAACTCGGGTCCATTAATGTATATATTGAAAAATCATTTATGTAATATTTTCAATACTCAGGTCCATTTCCGTAAAATCCCCATTTTTAAATCCAAGTGTTCAGTTAATGTAAAACATGACACTCTTTCCCACCAAAGGAAGTCGTGTCCAACATCCGGTTTGAAGAGGGTGGAATCCACCATGATCGACCTCAAGCCTATCTTGTCCCTAAGAACTCCAATGAGGTACCCAGACAATTTATATAATTGTTTGCACAACTTAGCTCTGGTACCACTGCTACTAGCTTAAATCCTTCTCTAGGGCACACTACACTCTAGTGAAGCCAGTTGTGACAAGGACATTGTAAATTCGGATAAAGAAGAGTGTTACGTTCCACATCAGTTCGATCAGTAAAAGATACTCACTTGATTTTAAGATTTCTATATCGAATAATCTCATAACATAACTAACCCTAAAAAAAACAAAACAAAACTAGAATTCCCCACCTTATCTATATACAGAATCCCAACACTTTTCCTTTTAAAATGGTCCAAACCCATGAGAGTGTCACAGATGACAAACTCAAACTCAAGCTCAACTCAGCCTAAGAATATTGATTTGAATACTACCAAGTATGGGCACATATAATACAGCAAACGTTCACCGACAAGCTAATTTTCTCCCCAATTGTCAAAATTGTCCTATAAAAGTTCAAATTGGAATATCAAGAGACAATATTTTTCTTTATATCTATTGATTTGAGGAGGGGATTTGAGCCTCGTATCCAAAAAGTGTATCTACTCTTTATTGACCTCTTGTACACCTCTAAAGTTGGCCTTTCGGGGGTGGAAAAAAGGTTCCAATCCATAACTAAAAGCACCAATAGGAACTTTGAAACTTGGGTCATTTTGTGAAAAAAGTTAGAATGGACCCGTTAAAAGTAAAAGAGTATCTTGAACTGGTCCAAAAGAAATATATATATATATAAATATATATATATATATAGAACTTCTAATATCAGGTGCACCTGAGCATCAAGTGCCCTCTTGTAGAGCCACTTACAGTAAATTTTTTGAAAAATTGACTATTGTATTAGATACTCCTATAATATATGTCATGTCTGCCAAAAATCACAGTAATCCAATGGTTGAATTTTGAAAAATGTAACTTTGAAAAACTGTGGCTTTTTTGTTCTTAAAAACGTTATCATTTTTTAACGGTCAGATTTCTTAGAAACCAACCGTTTGATCACTGTGATGTTTGGCAGGCATGACATACATTATAGGGGTATCTAACCCAACGGTCAGTTTTCCAAAATTTGCACTGCAAGTAGCTTTACAAGAGAGTATCTGATGCAAGATGCATAAGGTGCACTTGACCATAGCACCTCTAATATATATATATATATATACACACACATTTGAATTAGTCTAGTTTCTTTCTTTCTTTTTTAATTTTTTTCTTATAAGCCATAATTGGTGCACTTGACTTATTATCCATTTGAATTTTTTTAGTACATTAGGGAATTTACTTTCTGTATAAGGAAAGTAAGTAACATTGATACTAAAGATAATAATTAAATGATTAGGGGTATCATAGTCAAACAAGGGAAACAAATATAAACAGAAGTAATTTGTATGTCATGAGGGTGCTGCACTCTCATCTCTCTGTCATGAACTCTCTCATATTTTCCAATTATTTTGAATAACCAATTTGAAACACATGTTATCTCATCATATTAATTTACTGCATTGAATTCATCCATTGAGCCAAAAATATTTTAAAACTGATCCAGTCATGCTTGATAAATGAACAATCAGTTAAATTTCATATTTCAAATCAATATTATGTGAAAGAATGCGGTGTTATATGTACTTTCACGTTAAGTGGAGATTCTCTGTCCCCTTTTTTGTCCATTCTCATAAAAATTCATATATAATTAATTTTTCAAGGTGAATTTCTATGAATGAGGTGATGGAATGGGACAGAGAATTCCCGTTCTAAAGTAGGTGGCTTGAAAAGACTATTAAAATATATTTATATATATACATATAGAAATGATCCTATCAACATATGCTAATTTTTGTGAAAGTCGACATATAATTCATGAGTGATTGTAAGATGCATATTTTGAAAAACTGACCGTTGGATTATATACTATGAATATGTAGGTCAGACATGTCAAAAATCATAGTAATCCAACGGTCGGTTTCTCATATGTGTCACTAAGAAAAACTGTGACAGTTTTTAACGGTCAGAATTTTTTACAGTCTGTATTTTGAGATATTTACATTAGATCACTGTGATTTTTGGCAAACATGACATCCATAACAAAGATATCTAATTCAATGGTCGATTTTTCAAAATATGCATATCATAATTCCCTATAAATTTCATCCTAACTTTTGCGAAAGTCAACATATACTTATTTAGATCGGGACACACTCTCTCTCTCTATATATATATATATATATATATATATATATATATATATATATTTCGGCTGGACAACCACTTTCTACTTCTCTACCATCATAGGTCAAGAAATTTCCACAGTGGAACAATGAGACCTTTTCCCAAAGGGCGGAATGTTAAGGCCAGTCTATGTCCATTAGTATCACAATTCACAACACGTGTCTAGTATTTTCTTTACCACCCATTTGTTTTATTTTTATTATTTTTAATTTAATTAAATATAATATACTGTCATGTGTTTCTTTACCATTGGTAAAGAATTAAAGATTCCTCTATTTGAAATTTCAATGGTGCAGTCCTTTTTACTCAACTTCAATGGGAATCCCCTTCTTTTTGTTTTTCAAAGGGAATCACCACGTCAATACCTCATGATTTGGGTTGTGCATTATATATATATATATATACTAGTGTTGACCCGCGCGATGCGCGGCCTTCGCGATAACACAACCAATACAAAAAATCAATAACACAACCAATACAAAAAATCAACTCTATTCACTGAACATGATAATATAAAAACCTCCGTTTGGTAGTAAAAATGGGAAAATAAAACGGCATATAAATTTATAAAAGTTGAATTTTTCATTGTTTGAGACCCAAGAAAACAAAACCCTCTGCTAAACTGAGCCCAACACAGCTATTTGTCATAGTTCAGATTAGGATTCAATTTTTATAGAAACCAAAACAATATAGATACTGCATCTATACATCACTAATCTATCACCACATATATAGAATATAAATAAATAAAAATTCAACCTCTATAAACTTCTCTCATAAAATAAAACACTAAGTCACGGACGCTAACCCCATGCTTCAATCTATCTTCAAATCAAACCCCAGTAATAAAAATAAAATAAAATAAAAATTACTTACAGTCAAAGGAAGTGCAACACCTTTAAGCCCTAAGCAAGAGTGAGAGTTAGACAAATCAAGTATAACATAAAAGCAGTTCAAAGATAATTGTTTGAACAAAAACTGGGCACATTAATTGGTTCATAACCAAACTGAACAAAATTACAGCATCGGCAAATAGGCCCTAATGCAACAATACATACCCCGAGGTCTTAAGACCACTCAAATTAACTTTATTTTCATGTTTATCTGTTTGGGTGGGGGACCAATTAAGCATGCTAAAAAATACTGACAAACACAAAGCTAAACTAAACACACACTATTGATCGAAGCTTCTCCACCTCTGTGGCATTAATATTGTAATAAATAATAAATAGACTTGTTAACCTGTCTATCTATAATTTTTTTTGGGAGAGTGTATACTTGGAATGTGAAGGGTTGCATAAATTGTTGTGCATCTGGTGGGAATTAAAGATAATGGGTGTGTTTGAACCAATAGAAATGAATGAATGGAGTGAATCAAGGAGAGAAGAGTATGAGGGAGGGAAGTAATTCTAGGCCGCCACATCAGCACAACTGCTCTATATATAATAAGATATATATATATATATTATTCATCTACTAAGTATATGCTTATATATTTTATATAAATATGAAGCTAATAGAATTATATGATATATATTTTGAAAAACTGACCGTTGGATTATATATTTTGCTTATACATGTTATACATACCAAAAATCACTGTAATCCAATATAAACATCTCAAAATATAGATCGGAAAAATTGTGATCGTTGAAAATTGTCACAGTTTTTGGTAGTGACATTTCTAAAAAACCGACAGTTAGATCGTTGTGATTTTTTGGCATACATGACATGCATAAGTATAATACCTAATTCAACGGTCAATTTTTCCAAACATGTATCCTACAATTATCTATTAGTTTCGTACTTACGTAAATTTATGTGAGCATATGCTCACTTCATCATTTATATATATATATATATATATTGGTCTCTGTGTTGATTCCAATTTTGGGTTGGTTGGTCCACGGTCCACAAGCCGCCTAAAGGCCATCTACTACAACTTTTAATTGCGACGAATTTGAATTTTTAAAAAAAAGGAAAATTACTAAAAGGTACAATTTTTTAATTTCTATGCTCATTGCAATAACTTTGTGAAAAAATTATATTTTATATATAAAAGTGTGACTATGTAAAATTCTTTCTATCAAAATAGTAAACTTTCGAACTAGATTAAAATTATTTATAAATATTAATTTAATTTAATTTAATTGAATTTCTAAAACATAGAGTTAGTTTTATAAAATTTCATTAATTACAATAAAAGTCTTTTAAATTAAATTAAAATTTTCTTGTAACTATGGTCCATAAAATATCAATGATCATGATGAATTGTTTTAATTAAATTACTAAATACCATATAATTTATACATTATTTCTTATTTTCATAAAATTTAAATGACGGTTTGATACTTTTTTTAGTAAATATTTTGTTTTAATTTCTAATATAAAATTGGTGACTTATTGAATTTATATTTATTAACAAATACATATTTATTTGTATTATGAGAGACAGAAATACTTTATGTATGTCTCTACCTTTAAAAAAATTCTTGTTATTTTCTTTTCCTTGCTGATGAAGTATTCAGACTATAGTCCGACTAATCTTCAGATGCGAATAAAACTGCTCATTCTACTTCATTTAATGTTCATAAAAATAAAGATACTAAATAAAATTCTCCCACTTCTATTAGGGGGTGTTTGACAAACTTAAGACATGGTCAGCTGAGAATAAGACTATCTGATTTTTATTCAGTATTGTTTGATAAGTGCATTTTTTTTGTACATCAGTTCAATTCTGTTCAAAAAATAAGGCATAAATACAATTTTTTTCAAACCAATTGTAAGCTGGTTTACATAAAAATCATATAACAGAAAATTATCAGAATTGACCAGACTCAGTTTTCAAAATTTCCAAACAGACCTTTATATTAGTAAAAATAGATAAATACAATTGATCCCACCTCCATTTTCATTATACATTTCCATTGACATTGACAAGATGCTAATTATCATTATAGTTTGTTTTGCACGCGCTTAGTTTAAGCGCGTGTAAACAATTAATTTTTTAAATAAAAAAATGAATTTTAATTTATTGAGGTAAGATAATTAGGATTGCTTAGAGATAAGGAATCCAGAGAAGTGTGGACCCAAATTGGAGATTTTCCTGAGATCTCATTAGAACTTAGTAGAGGGGACAGAGGTAGAGATGCCCTTTTCAAGCTTAAAAAGGACAAGCTTTTACAGGCTATGAGATTCCAAACCCTCTCTCTCTCTCATCAAATTAGGAATCTCTCTCTCCTCTCTCCACCGCTAATTTATTTTTACTTTTATTTTATTTTAAACGTGCTGTTTGGCTTCAGATCCACTCCTATTTCCCGCATCTCAATTGTTTCTTGTCGGACACTTGTATCCAAGGAATCTATACCTCTATTTACTAAAATTCCCATAATTGCCCTTCCTTTTATTAACTATTTTCATGAAATTAAAATCACTTTATTAAAAAAAAAAATACTTGGTTTTTATTTGCCAAATTCAAGGCTGAATCCTTCTTTTTATTTATTTATTTTTCTTTTGTATTTATCTTGTCTTTAAGAAGAACCCAAATGAATTATCGTGCTGCACAGCCCGAGTAATATTTTATTTTTCATTAATTGCTCATTTCGAAGTTTGAATTCTTGAATTCAGAAACCGGAATTTTCACCCTAGTAGAAGAGAATAAATATTAATAAGTAATAAAAATCAGTAATCTTTTTCATATTTCATTGCTCTAAGTAATAAGAAATGAATAATTGGAATAAGACTTTGTCGGGCTTGGCATTTACTATGAATGAATAATCATCATTCGAATATTTTTCTCGAAACCAAATAATTAAAAAAGCATCACTAAGCTCGCATGCAAGAGTACTTATTATGCTTTTGAAAACATAATTTATATTTTTTTCTCTCTCTTTTAATCTTGAAAGTAAGGAGGATGGCTTCAAATGCTCTAATTGAACACAAAACTAGAACATTATTTTGTTGTCATACTTTTTACAAAAAAGAAGAGGGCCTTTTGGTCTACTTAATGTTTACCTTTCCACTTTTGTGTGGTTGAGTGATAATATTCTTCTTTTATGAGCAGTCAAGGGGAATAAGATTCACTCTTAATCCCTGTTTCCATTGACAGTAAAGAATAATGATGGCATGGAATTGAAAACAGGTCAGAATGGTAATTCAACCAAAATAGTTTGGTCAATTCAAGAAAAGGGTGCAGAAGGGTAGCTCTAGGAATCCAAGAAATGGGATCTTGACTCAAGTGTTTCATACTTATCTTCCTAAAATGATAAATAAATAAATAGGATTTTTTTTTTTTTTTGCATTAAATATTGAAGAAAGTAAGAGATAAAGTATCCCAAAAAAAAAAAAATAAACCCCTATTGTACTGAGGATTCAGTCTTATGGTTTTAAAATCCTCAAAGTTAGGGATGTCGGTAGGATGGATTACTCGAGTAATCCGCTCCACCCTGTTGGAATGGGTTTGAGAAAAGTATAATTAGGGTCGGAAGAGGATTTAGTCTTATGATTTTAACTCCGAACCAAGTTTGGGTCTAGACTTTAGTGAGGTTTTATTTTATTTTATTTTATTGTATATTTTCCTTTGAATTTTTTATATTTATTTTCTTATTTATGTATATAATTTACTAAAATAATTAAATTTAGACAGGTAATCCATTCCGTTATGCCCCTATTAAGACAAGTTTAGAATATACATAATTGGTATTGGGAGGAGATTAAATTAATTGAGTCGGGACTAGGTCAAAGTCACTCCATCCTCCTGCATCCGCCCCATTGCCATGACTATGCAAGCTTAGATAGTTAGTTTCTTCTTCTTCTTCTTCTTCTTTTTTTTTTTTTTTTTTTTTTTTTTTTGGGGGGGATTTGTAGAAAAAGCTCACTTGGACTCATGAGCTATACAATAAAAGTAGTTTACCCCTTCCTCTAAACCCACAATCTTAAAAAAAAAACTGACTAGATCTGATTTTAGATCTTTGATACAATCACTTAAAGACTTTTTTAATAAATTTGAAAATAACCCTAAGAAACCCTAATTCAACAAATTAAATTTAACAAAACAACTCCATTAAGTATACAAACTTCATCGATGAATTTTTTTTTTTTTTTTTTTTTTAAAACTCTGTCCATAAAAGGGTCGCCTAATTAAATTACTTGTACAACTAGTTAACGCAGTTGATCACATAAAAAAATGTTGAAATTTTGTGCAGATATTTTTGACAATAATGGAAGTATAGAAAATAAATAAATAAATAAATAAATTTGAGGGCATGTATCGAATTTTCAGAAGAGTCAGTAAATGGGTCACTCTCTATCACCTGTGATTGGAAGGTGAGAGAAGCAAGTTGAATCCGAAGAACAAAAAATTGAAGGCTTTCGAAGAGGACATAGACAAAATCCTTATCGAACCAAAGCATCTTGCACGTGATGACAAGTTCATATTCATGGTATTTATGTGACCGTCTCATCAGGGTATCTTTTGTCCCTATTATTTAATTTCCCCTTCAGATGGAATCTTTCTGCATAATCAATACATATATATATATATAATTGGAAGTTATTGCTCCTTTCTGAGGGTATTTTTGTCATTTAGAGTTTGTTGTCTTTGTCTACTTTTGGTGAGTTGTTGAGTAGCATTATTGTTGGTGCTTGGTCCTTGCAAGAATTCCACTCACTGGCCCCTCCTCAAACTCTTTCATCATTTCTCCCTCTCTCATACATCATACCCCCAAATTTCAAATCTTATATATATATATATATAGAGAGAGAGAGAGAGAGAGAGAGAGAGGGGCACCATTGAGCCATGAGTATGCTATACTTGCTCTCAAGTTCTTGCCTCATGCGCTCTCACCTAAAATGTTAGTATAATTATTTTTGTATGTTCTCTCACAATTATATTCAAAGTTGGACTAGAAAAGGGGTTGTGTTTCAATTCACCAATTGAATTTTGAAACTTGTTTAAAAACAAAAGAAGACACTTGTCACAACTGATTTGATTCAATTCATTTGCTATGCATTTTTTTTTTTTTTTTAACACCAAATGATAGAAACCAACTCCTATTCATAATTCAATTCATTTGAAAAATTGACTATTTAATTAGATTCTTCTTTTATAAATGTGATGCTTGCAAAAAATCACAGTAATCCAATGATAGGTTTTTGAAAAGATTGTGACATTTTGAAAAACAAAAAAAGACACAATTTTTCATTGCCATATGTGGTATACAGTATACAGTACATCGATCTTGGTCATCTGTGGCATGTGCGTGCATGCCACGGACGGCTATGATCGGGTACATACCGCACTTGATCATATATATATATATATGAATTATACTATAAGGCCGGTCTTACGCAAAGTTGCGTAAGGTCGGCTCCATATGCAGGGGCGGAGCCAAAGGTAAGTTAAGGGGGGCCATGGCACCCCCCAACTTTTCAGATTTTCCTATACTGTATATGTTATATCTATTACTGTATTTATATGCAAAATAGTGAAAGAAAACCCAAATGGCACCCCCTCACCTGCTGCATCCTACCTGTACAAAAGTTTAGAAAGGTAATTGAAAAGCTTTTCTAGGGATAGTAAATGTCTTCCAATTTTATTTATTTATTTATTTTTTGTATTTACATATTATATCAAACAAAGTTAAGCACTTAAGCCCATAAAAGATGCTGGTTAAAAACTTTCACACTTAAATTAAAGTCCC
>JAESVK010001359.1:1830133-1878962 GCA_017140935.1 Hamamelis virginiana | reverse complement strand
TATATATATATATATTTGCAATTCTCTAAAATCTTTATTCATTATTTCTTCTCAGGTTGGATGGAAAGAGTTGGGTGAAGGGAGATTCCGATATTGACCAACGACAAAAGCAATGTAGGTGTAGACGAATGTAAATGGTATATGGTACATTGGTACTGGTCTGTGGTGTGGTAAAAACGTGGCAGTGTCGGCAACGTGGCGTGAAGTGGTGGTCATGGAATTCGGTTCGCCGCATATGAACGGCGGTGCTTTTAACATTCCGAATATTTGTGGGTCCCATCCCAAAGATTCTCTCTCTCTCATATGACGTTGTTTGTTTCGTTGGATGTCTGAAGTCTTAACACCCACCAGGCCCACTGGCCCACACCCATCTTTCTAACTCTTTTTCTCACACCTTTTGTTTTTTCATTGTGGCTTCTTCTATTCCACAATTACCACTCGAATGTCATCACAAATTACAATATCACTTTTCATCTGTTTTCTTTTTTTTCTTCCCCTTTTTGGGTTTAAAAGGCACAGAAAGTACTGTTTTAAGTGTGGAGGTGAAATTTACATTATTATTTTTTTTAAAAGTATCTTTACTATTTTTCAAAAAGAGCAATGTTGTTCATTTCCAAAAAGAGCAATGTGTCCGAACCAGCTTACGCACACCTCGACTAATCTCTCGGGTGACCGCAATATCCTACTAACCATGAATACTGAGTAAAACGCAAGATAAGTATTATAGGTAGGTGGCCCAAGAGACTCGAAACAGGGACCTCAGACTTAATACGCCGAAGCCTAAGCATTTGAGCTACCCTCCTGGGTTACATGTATGATTCACGTGGATTCCAATATTTATTAGTGGAAGTGAAAAAAAAATAATGTTCTATTAATTTTTCTTCTTTTAAAATATATAAAAACATCAATTGATTATATACAAGTACAATTTTATTTTTATTTCTTTAAAAATGAATTCGTACATTCCTTATGATTTGAACATTTCTGATAAAATAAAAACCCTTGCCAAGATCTTTGAATCAATTCTTTCATAATGAAATTGAACTTGATTTGCATAATAAAAAATTTTAAAATAAAATAACAGTAAAAGTACTTAATTTGGAAACTGTGTATTGAGATGAGATCATGGCATGCAACCACGATCTAGCCTCTTTTTTCCTCCTTTTTGGTGCAAGTGGGGCCATGATCAAATTACAACAAAATCAAATGGGTAAATCAAGCCCAATAAGATCAACCAAATAGAGAGAGAGAGAGAGAGAGAGAGAGAGGACAGTAAGCATGTCTCATAACTAGAGGACCCGACAAGCTATGATTAGCTAACCAATCAGCACAGGAATTTGCTTCCGTATAAGTGTGTTTAAAATTCAACATTAATCCTTTGCGGCATGCCTCAATTAAAGGTCCCATGAGGGTGAAAAGATGCCAAAGCTCAGCTACTGTACTGGTTGCAAGACCAATATAAATGGTGGGGTGGGAATATTGCTAAACCCCTTTCAATCATCTTCAATGATCTCTACTCTCTAGCCCTCATATCTTATTTAAAATCTCATTATTTAATCAATAAATCTAAAAAAATTTCTAAATTACCTTCAACCCTAGTTTAGCCCTAATCATAATAGTCACTACAACCCTTTTTAAATTTTTTTTTTTTATTTTTAAATGTTCTTTATGCTTAATTTACCTAGGGACATTTTAAGAATAGTGATTTGTGGGGCGTAGAAATAAATGGGGTTGCAATATCCACGCCCTTAATGCTGTATCCCCAAAGCCAATGAGCCCAAGGCTCAGCCTGTGTATTGGTTCCCTAATAAGCTCCACCACTCCTTCAAATATTAGGTACCCTTTTGAAAAGTGTGTGCATTAAGTTTTGGTGTGGTTTGTGTGTATGTGTTAATAATATGGTTGCTCTACCCAAAAAATAAAATAAAAATGCTACCATTTCCAATCCCTTGAGAAGTGCAATCCATTCCTACCACTGAAAAAACCTTCCTATTGCCCAAAGCCTGCCCATAAATTGCTGTAAAACTGCTTTGCAAGATTGGTTTGAATAAAGTCAATACCTAATCAAGGAAGATAATCTTATTCTCAAAACAATTTTCTGTTTTATGTGTTCAGCAGTTCACTCAAGGTTTTCCATATCAAGAGCAAAATTCTCCAAGCACAATCTGAATCAACTGAACCGATGGGAACTAGGCTGTGTAATTAAAGCATTCATCTCCTTGTGGTTCATTCGAAAATCCCAAGTACAAGAAACAACAATGTTCAATGTATTCCATATATATAGTACTTTGAATTCCTGCAAAGAATTTAATTAACAATCATCTTAATAACATCAACAAGCTGTTCCAATATCAAACACAGTGGGATGGAATAGAATGGATCATGTAATTTCTAATTAGTAGTAGTCATGTGATATGCAGATGTATAACCCAGAAGAGGATATTGTCAAATAACATCAATGTCTTGCGCGTTCTAACAAATGGTTAAAAGCTCGACAATTGGATAGTGCAAGGATATCACATAAGCTACCATTTTTTCATCTCATTTATTTTTTCAACTTTTAAAAGCAAAAAAGTGAAAATTTTGTGTGCAAAGTATTGACAGTTACTTTTAAAAGTTGAAGTAGTTAGAATTAATTTCTTGCTACCTCAACTTTTAAAAGCTAAGTACGAATACTCTGCACTATCAAAAACTATGTAGGAAGGATCAAACTGGGCATGAAAGTGTCCTTGACTTTGTGGCCCCTAAAAGGCCACAATAGAGTTGCAAAAATGCTTTCCATGTGCCTACATTTTCTTTTTCTACTTTCTGATGGCCCCCTCTCTGAAACTCCAAATGAATAATGATGCCACCATAAAAGTATATCAAAAGAGCCAACACTCACCATCATTCAGAAAGATTAAAATTTCTTTCCGACAGGTAATTTTGGCAATCAAGAAGCTAATCATGTAACAACATTAGGTGGGATGCTGCTAGAAACAGTCAGTTATTTACTGGAGATATGTAAGATATACAAACTAGTAGACAAGGACGGGAATACTGAATTTAACTCGTAAGCAAGAAAAGGTTCACTTCTTATAGGGTCACCATTAAAAACATGTAAGCAACTCACCATTCCAATTTGATGAGATGCCATTGAAGGAGTCAATCTCAAAGGGTTCTTTTAGCTCATCATAACTTATAAAATTCCTCAGTTACCAGATGGATCCTCTAGTGACAAGCAAAGAACTGTGTGAAATATTGACAGTTCAGGTGCCTGTAAAAGATTCGCTAGCCATATTACTTAAAGTAAAGCTGATCATTACTAAATGCTATTGCATCATACAACTACCAATGCTGCATCAATTGACAAATCTATCCCTGTGCCTTGTAACATTCCATAAATAAGATGGAGTGAAAAAGGAACCACATTACAGGGAATGGTGAGTGGAAAGTCGACAAGTTCAATCCTGACAGAAAAATTATGGCATCCACTTAGGCCAGGCTCAAATTCACATTTCAAAAATGGGACAAGAAACATGATGATGATGATAGCCAAAATTATCATAACATGCTCAATAAACTATTTCCTCTCATTATTGACAGTTAAAATGATCTTTACAAAATATTAAGGTATTCATGTTTGAGGGCATAAACAAGCTAACCCAGAATTGGGATATTCAAGCTTGACTTGGTTAAACTTGAATCAAGCTTGATCCTTTCTCAAGCTTTCTCCAAACCCATCTCAAACCCAACTAGCCCTATTCAAGCATGGCTAATATCAGTTTGAGCAAGCTTGAGCTTGCTGATGAGACCAATTGAGCTTTTATTTTCATGGTCAAGCATTCATATATGCCATTTGCCATACTTAGCTTTATATGCCGAGAGGGGCGGAGCCAGGATTTTGTTAGTATGGGGGCAATATATATATATATATATATATATATTAACTTAATAAAAACCTACTCTTATCCCAAACATACCTAACGTTAATAAATAGGTATTATTTTACTATGCAATATTAAGCATAAATTCCCGAACTCTTTAAATTGTTGAAGTAAGCAAGTAACTTTAATGTTGTTTTGCAAATAATATAGTGGGGGCAAATTTAAAAATTATTAAAATTTATCGAAATTTTAAACTAATTCAATTTATTTTTGAAATTTAAGTGGAGCACTTGCCCCTACTGACCCCCTACTGTATCCGCCTCTGATGACGAGTCAACTTTTCTTAAAGTCTTTTCCCTGGGTTAGTTTCTATGATATCCTGAATTTCACATCGGAAAAGAGAGAGGGAGTGATTGGGCTACTAATAAACACCGTACATCTCCTAGTAACAATGTGTTTTAAGGGGCAACCCGAGAAAGTAAAGCCGTGCGCTTGTCACGTGGACGTGCGTGTATGGGAGCATACGTTGCCCGTGCGGGCAAAACAGACAATATTGTTACTTGGCGAGGTGATATACCTGAATTCTTTACAAGCCTGCAGGTCAAACTGAGCCAAATGTTAAGAAAGTTTTACTTCTTAAGCAGCCAAGCCACAAACTCTAGCTTAAGCTCAGCTCGTTTAAGCTGGTAATTGAGCTGAAGTAAAGCAACAAAACACGACAAGCTAGAGATGTTTCTGGGAGCTTGTTCTTTTGGCAGCCCTATTCTGTATTCAATTTGGAGGATGTTCAATTGCTCAAGCAGGGAACTATAAAGTATGGAAAATTCAATCACCTAAATTTGTAACATAATGTTAAGTTTGTAAGTAATTTATGGATCATCATAGCAAGGATTTGACCAAGAAGAGCAATGGTGCACCTGCAGATCATTTTGTTTTAATGTACTTGCCACAATCTCTTTACAACATCAGCCGGTGTTAATGCATTTTCACTCGTACCAAAGAATTTCAAGTGAGCATCAGAAAATGGAAAGGGAGCAAGAAAACCAGAACCTCCTCTTCTTCTGTTTTCCTTTCTGCTCTGGCTCCTCTGGACCCGCATGGCAAGGAAGTGAAAAAACATCAGTAAAAAATGTTCCATCACTTCAAGAATGCCCGAATTTATTTTCCATTTTTTTTTCTTTGGGCAGGTTTTAATCACCAACTCCAAGTCAAGCAATTACTACCCACTACCCAGTCCATATCTTCCTCTTCCTTATAGCTTCCTTTCATCTATTCCCTGTCTCCCTTGCCTGTATGGTCCCCAAAATCTCCACCTTTGTCAACACCTCCACCACCCCTCCCTCTTTTTCCAATCCCCTCAACCTCAAACCCCCATGACTGGCACACAGACCACTGCATGGTCCTCCCAAATTACCTCCAAGTCCAACTCACTGTCCCTCAACATCCCCACCAAACACTCTACTGCACTGGCATCTGGCATTGCCTCCTGCCCATCTAGGCACTCAGCTAAGTTACACAGTTTGGGAGGTACCCAACCCACCAAATGCCCCAACTTTGCTGTACCCAAAAGTATCAGAGCCAAGTTTGGAATGGTTATTCTAAACCAGTGAGAGGAGATACAGAGCCAAATCCAAGTCGTACTAAGGATCAGAGCAAGTGGAGAACTGGTGGTAATGCATCTATAACACACCAATCAACATCTTCTTCTCATCATAAACGGCTAAGCTGAAGAGTGCACAAGATGCTTGCTCCTGTGCCTCCATGAATTCCCCATTTAAGATGTCAAGCAATGGAGGAAAAATCCCTGACCATACGATCATCACCTTTTCCAAGGAGAGATTCACCAATGTTCCAACCAAGTTACCAGAATACTGGAGTAACTTGAGATGGAGGACATCGTGATTTCCCCGAGGAAAAAAAATACTGAACAATTAAAGGCATCAAGCTACATGCTAACACCAAGCATCTATGGGATGATGGCTCCTATGTTGATTGATTACAAGCACAGTAAAATACCATTAACGAAATAAAAAATAGGTTCAATGTGGAAGTCTGTTCTCTGGCAGTGGGACTTGAAATCACACAATAGATGCAAACAACAATGGCAGTCCAGAAACCACAAAGATGATAAACAGATAGCATGGGAAGATGAATGTTTTATACTAGAAACTATAAGAATGTCACCACTGTTGCAGTACCACCACAAAGTTTGATGTTTTCTTTATCTTTGATTGATTGGCATAAATTCTGTTATATTACTTCGTTTATAGGCTTCTCCTACTCTGCTAGCACTTCAAGAACTTTACACAAAAGGGTTAGTGCCTCGGCTCCTCCAAAATGCCTATATATGAATAATTGAATCAGCATAGATATTGACATCCTAAAGCAACGGTCTAACTCTTGATGAATAAGCTGAGAGCCGGCCAGATAGGCTTTACTTGCTGACAGTATGAACCCTGCCACGGAAATAAAGAGGATTAAATGGCTTGAATTTTATAGAAACATCAATGCCTCACAGAACATTCAGTCAAAACATGAATGCAATCCTGCCCTCCCTCCCCTTTTTCCTTTTCAGTTTTCCATATTCAGGAACTTATTACAACTACGTGTCATTATGAAGCTATAAATCAATTATTTATTTAGTTACTAAGATTTTAAATACTTTACAATTGTCTCTTGGTAAGATTGCAATAATTATAGCTTTGCAAAAAGACAAAGACACGGTATATGTCTGTATGAGAAAATAATTGTATCCAGCTAGGGTAGAACATCATCAAGGAAACATGGAGTATGTCATACTTGAACAAAATTTTGAAGTAATTCATTAAAGACATCTAACTTGATAATTACACATTGTTTCTTCATCCATTACTTTAACTAGATAACACGTTTGATTTGTATGCAATGGGATATATACAACCACGGACACTGCCCAGGATCATATCAGAGGCCTCACGAACTAGTGGATCTGGCCCTTGCACTTTTTCAACCTTAACAGCCTCTGAACAAATCTATATAAAATGGAGTAATGAACCATATTATCACCGAGCATACACTTATGATACAACTCCAGAGTCATCACTGTCGCTGTAATTGGAAGCCTGCCCATCAGAATCAGACCCACTATCAAAGCTAATTCTTGGGGTTTCTACCATTTTATATTCCAAGGTTTCGTCACCTGTTTTTAAAATATCTTTGAATTCATCTAGAACATACGGTTCTGTCAGTTTCCAGAACCATGTAGAATTGCTTCCCAGAAAACCTATCCAAAACACCCTCCCTTTCCTCTTCACCCTGCAATCCAAAGATTTTGCTTTCAATGTTTTGATAATCTTCTCAACACCCTCGGGACTTCCCTTCAGCTTCAATAGAATATCACCTGAAGGTGTTTTGTGGCCCCCATACATATACCAGTACGCAAGAACACGTGGTGACAACCACCTATGTATCAGCTTTGGAATCATTGGTCGGCCCTTAGGCCAAAACTGGTCCGCATAGAAACCGAAATAAGAATGTGAGATGGTAAAGAACCTGTATGGTATATAATCACTGCCATCAATTGGCTTACATGAAGGATTTAACCACTCATGGAACTGATCATATATATGTCTCTTCAAAACAGAATGAGTGCCATAGTTCTCATCAAACTCAAAATGGATTGCATGATTCTTCCTCTCTTCATCTGATTCCATCTGCACACCACCTAACAGCAAACCCACCAAGATCTCTCTTTGTTCTTTGCTAAGCTTCAGGCTCATCGGTTTTTTAACAACTTTCCTACTCGAGCTCAAAACATAATCAAGCTTTTCCATCAATGGGGATTCAATGTCATATTTCTTCTGGCACATCAGATCATAAATCTTTTCTGCCTTCACGTGATCTCTGCAAGATATATATCCGCTTAAAATAACATTGCAGGATCGGGTGTTAATACCAATTGCCCCATTACAATGCATTTGGTTAAATATATCCTCTGCCTTGTCAAGATTACCACTTTTCACCAATGAATCCAAGTAAATATTGTAAATAGTTCGATTTGGACGGCATTTTTCAAGACACTGGAAAAAGGCTGACTCCAATTTATCATCTAAGCTTAAGTTGGTGTACATATTCATTAAATCAATAAAAGATGGCATAAGGGGCTTCAGACCACTCTCCATGAACTCCCTGAGAAGAGATTCTGCAAGGTCAATTTCTTGAGCTTTAGATAAGACCTCTATGATCTTATGATATGCCACAACACTAGTGGAACCCAAAGTCTCCTTCATTTCCCTAAATATCTCCAATGATTTCATAGGATCTCTAATCTTCGCATAAACTTCCATTTTATACACAAAAGCTTGAGAAGGGGGACCACTATCAGACTGGAGGATTTTGAGCCAAGTTTTTTCTGCTTCCTGCACATCCCCTTCCTTAGCGCAAGCTCTCAATATGGACAAAAGTACTTCTCTGCCCTCTTCAATTCCCCCCCATCGCATCTCCCCCCTCAATGATGCTATCCTTTCTTTATCAATAGTGTCCTGATAGCTATGTAGCCAAATTAAGCCACCATAAACACCCTTGTGTATCTCAAGTCTGGATGTTACCAAATTATGGAAAATAAATTCTGCCTGTTTGAGATAGTGTTTTGAGGAGCCTCCTGGCTTGCTGACCAGAGCTTTGAAGAGAGAATTGTGCAAGCTTAGTCGGGGCTGGTAACCTCCCAACTGAATCATACGATTGTAAATGCTGCATGCCTCCTCCAGGCAACCGTGAACCGGGGCACTAAGATATGCAACGATCAGAATATGGAATGTAGATTCATAGGGCACACGTCCCTGATTGATTATGTCATCAAATATCTCTCGACATTTTGAGAATTTTCGCTCCTTACCCATGTAATCTGCTAGCTTGGTAGCAAGAGCAAAATCAAATTGAAACCAATGTTGCTGCATCATCCATTTGTACACCTGAAGTATATAACAAACACTTTCTCAATGAGATGAAAAATCAAACTGAAAGTAAAACACACACACACACACAGAGACCAAAAAAAAGTCAACTAAGCTTACACACACACAGAGACCAAAAAAAAGTCAACTAAATTATTTCTTCTGACACTTGAAATATAATAAGAAAACAAAGAACAAGCAGGCTAACATATAATAAGCCACAAATTTGTAAGACTGATGTACTTCATTAAGTGATTTGACTCCAAGCCTCCCACCCTCAAGAGCAGCATTAAATTATTTTTGTTTGATTTAAAAATAAAAAATAAAAATGAAGAGGAAAAAATATTTGAAAGAAAATAAAGCTAAATGGCAGAAAAAATTTCACGTGGCCAACCCCTAGTAGTTGGGAGTAAGACAATGTTCATTGAGTTGAGTTGACTCTGCCTGAGATGCAAATCAGTGCACGGGTCATTATGTTTATTTTGACCTTATTGTAGTGATCCAATTATGTCAAGTGAACATATTCTTTTTATGCACTTCAGAAATGCATCCAAATATTGATACATACAAACAGCATAGTCATGAATTTTATATAACTCCCTTAATTATTTCCTAGTCCTACTGCAGCTAAACTTTAAAACATAGAAGTATGCATTATGCAAAAGAATTACTAAGGCACCATTTACTTGGACATTTTAGAAGTACTTTTGATATGCATAAAAGAGTAGCATTTTTTTTTTTTTGGGGGGGGGGGGTGGCTTTTGACTAAAAAGCAAAAGCAAGAAAAGTAAAAGCATGTTTGGTACTTCTCTAATTTCATCTTCTCTTTTCATTTCCAAGTTTTTTGTGAATGTCAAGCAAACAAGTTAAAGAAATGATAATTGAATTTATCAAATTGCTTTTGAATTTTTCCAAAATTTTTAATTCAAAATGATCAGCAACTTACAGAGGAAGCTAAACTACATAGAGCAACAACTAATTATTAAAAAAAAAAAATGCCCAATACCAATGGGTGACATTATTATAACAACAACCACCCCCACCCCAAAAAAAAAGGAAGGATCTAAACAATTTGTGGATTCAGAGTAACAGCTATATTGAAAGAGGAAGTAAGATGAAGAAAATTCATAATCAAAGAAACACTGCTTCATTTATTAGATGTTGGAAATCCAGCGAATGGCACCAGAGACTCTCCAAAACAATCATTACAGGTAAGGCCAAACAAAAGTATAGCACAACCCCTTCTGACAGAACAAATAAGAGCTCGAGCTTTTTTCATTAAGTCTAAACAATAAAAAAAAATTTGCTTTTCAAAGCAACTGCTTTATGCTTTCACTTAAAAGCATTCTTTTTAAAACCTTGTTGCTATTCAAATAGAATTTAAGTGTTAAACAAAATGGTTCCAGAAATCCAAGACAAGAAAATCCACAAATGCTTATGAGCTGGTTGTGGATTGCCAATTCAGATTGTTCTTGTAAAGTTCAATTTGATCATTAAGGTCAAAATTAGTGTATCCAAAATACGAAGAGGTAATTCAAGATAACAAACATTCTAAACACACTACAAAATCCTAGAACACCACTCAATTTCTAGAACCCTCAGATCATACTACACATTTGCAGTCATTTCATGTTTCCAACTACAGAATTAAAGCTATCTTTTGTAAACCTTCTGCAGCTAAGGACAGCAAAGAGATATATAGCCGGTAAGATTACTGAATGGACAATGTACCACAATTACACTCCTGAAAGTTCAATAGAATCTAACGCCCTGTTTAGCTTTCAAGATGAATGAATAAGAATGAAAGGAAAATGCCTTCAAATGCTTAAGAAGAAACCCATTACCATGCATTCTCCTTTCCTTTCTCTCATTTTCTCCGGTAACCAAACATAACATATATAATATAATGACAACAACAAACGCAAAATCAAGCCTTTAAAACAAAGTTCCTGAATCCAAAGCCAAATGGAAAAGAATATAACGCTGAATTTAGTAATTTACCCTAAACCCAGCCTCGTTCTCGCGAATCCGCATACAATGAACAGCGACGTATGTTGCATCTTCCTGCCTAATCCACTTCTTCTGGGCATTAAGTATCCGAATCAACGTTGGCGGCGTATGAGACGGCAATTCCTTACACAGCCACGCCAGCTTCGACCGTCGCCACTGCTCCGGCAGCTCATCCAACTCCTTAACCTCTAACGAAGGCGATGACAAGTGCTTCAAGTCAGTATCCGCAAAACACGCATCGAAATCAAAAGCCTCCGTTTCGCCATTGTGCGAAAAGTCCCAATTCTCTTCAACCCGAGAGGCCTCGCCCACCACCTGTTCGACAAAAGTGCTCGACGCAGTGGCGGAGGTAGAGAGAGAGCGAACTGGACATAACTTGTGATGTTTGTGTTTGGGAAATGGAAAGGTGTGAGAAGATAAGGGTTTGAATGTGAAGAAAGATCGAATGAAGCGTGGATGGTGGTGGGAGAGGGCGAGAGAGCGGACGAGAGAGAGTGGTGAGAAGAGGGTTGTGCGCATGGAGAAAGTTAGGGTTAGGCCTTTACGATAAGAGTTTGAGTAGAGATTGGTGATAGGAGATGGGGTGAAGAAGAGAGTGGAAGACGAGGGCTCTTGTACTCCGCTCAGAAGCATGTTTTGGGTTAAAAGGTCTCACCAACGGCGTGAAATGAGGGCGGTGACAGGGAAGGGATTGGTATGAACAGTCGGCAGTTGGGCCGCAAGCAGCTTTCAAAGCCTTACCCGAACCGATTCTCTCGTGCATTTGGAACATCTACAATGCTGGTGCAGGATGGTATATGAGGTGCCAATGTCAAATTAATGCCAAAATTTGACATTCACAACTCAAATAACTTGCTTTAATGGAATGTTATTTGAAGTGTCAAATTTTGAAAATGTCACTATTTTGAGCCAAATTTGAGACCTCAAATGACACTTGTCATCTGTACCATGTCATACTTTTTTCTTTAAAAATGTGAGAAATGCCAAAATATAGTATGATTTTATACCAATAGGACCTTGGTATAAGAGTGCTATACCAATAGGCCCCTGCCTTTTTTTTTGAAACTTGTAAATGTGAAAATTGATTAAAATGGACAAAAATACTCTTTCATTAACAGGATATTATCAAATATTATCAGAAAAGATATTATTTAATATTATCTCCATGAATTAGGGAATATTTCAAATATTAAAACTCATTATAGAGGAAAATCCACCCTAATCAACTTCCCTAAAATCAAGGGATTACATCAAGATAAAATTAAGGGATTATTTCAAATATTGTGCCTCTAGCTATGCCCTTAGCGCTTATTCAATCTTGACTACTAGATATGGCTACTAGCTCTCGAAATGATGAAATTGGTTAGCTCTTACTCTAGCTATTTACATGCTGGGAGGGAATCTGTTGTTGATGCTTCATAATGACTACCATAATCTTTTGTATAAGCCTTTCACTCTACGAACATGATCCCAACAAGATATATCTAGATCTCACTTTATTTTTACAGAGATACTAGTTTCTCTGTAAAAACATAGTCAATAAAAAAAAAAAGTCACGACTCTCTACCCATAAAACACTCTCTCAATGTGAGACCTCCTAAACCAAAAAATGATAGAAGATATTACCAGAGAGTCATGACTCAATATATAAATACACATAACTTTTTTGTAAATGACTCTCTATAAATCTCACCACAACATGTGAAGAGATATATGACTCATAGTATAAAAAAATCCCAAAATAAGTGCAAACAACCATGTTAAAAAATTTCAAAATAAGTGCAAACAACCATGTTATAATACAAACAACCATCTTAAAATATAGAGTGAAGTTTTACAGAGATCCATGACTCTTTGTAAATCTTGAGAAGAAGTATAAGTGGATCAAACAGTCCACAAAGAAAGTGAGTACTGGAAAACAACCAAATGGCGTTACGAAGCATAGAACTCCTTGCTCTGCACACGAGTTGCATTACACTACTAATAGAGCACAAGCGGAGGAAATGAAGAAGACGACGTTCTTACCGTATCGTCAAGGATTGCTTGGGTGAAAAATGTGCTTTGCATAAGGTCTAGTTCCTTGGGCACTGGATTGGTGACAGCATGAGTTGGTTGGATCAAGATAAGGTGCGTGCAAGCCGCGGTGGACTGGGAGACGCCACGCAAGGTGCAGGAATTTATTACTCAGATTAGTCATACTTCAAATTTTTTTTTTTTTTTGGGATAAGCAAGATTTATTAAAAGAAACAAGAAAAAAGGAACAATTACACACTGAGAATTTCAGCAGAAACTCCCCAGTTATCACACAACTCCCGATTCCTAGGATTATCCTCCACCTTTCTCAAACTCAGAATCCTACACTTTACATCAAAAATTATCAGTTGAATAATCGAGTTAGAATGAGAATAAGAATTCTCATGGACTCTATGGTTTCTCTCTCTCCAAATATGATAAATAGTGGCCGCCCACCCCAGCTTCTTAACAATTGAGGGGAACTTCTTCTGCTTTAAAGACGAAACAGCCCAGATAAGCTCATTATCCCAAACTCTAGGAGTACGCCTGATATTACAAAGAAGAAGAATTGCTTGCCAGATCTTAGCAGTAAAGCTGCATTGGAAGAACAAATGATTTCTGGACTCAGTATTTCTCCTGCAGAACACACATGTTGCATCATCAACAATACCCCATAGTAACAGTTTATCCATAGTTGAGAGCCTATTTCTGATAACAAGCCAAATAATGAAACTGTGCCTTTTGATGGCATCAGAGAACCAAACACACTCATCCCAGTCGACATTAGAAAGCCGACCTCTTATTTCCTCCCATGCAGATGCAATAGAAAAAATACCACTATTCGAAATTTTCCAATACACTTTATCTTCTCTAGACACATTAGGGGGGCATCTCCATCAACATCTGTCTCACCTCAATCAGATCTGTAAAATTAGACCTTTGTCTTCTCCAGTTGCAATGTTCCCCATTAATGGTAACTTCCACCTTGGCTTGACTTGAAAAGCCAGCATCATAAATTATGCGATCTCCAAAAAATTGAGCAACATGACCACATGGCAACCAATTATCATGCCACAAAAAAGTGTTTTTACCATTACCTATCTTATGGAAAATAAATGGTCTCGCAAACTCTCTCATGCTGAGTATCTTCCTCCAGCTCCAGGAGCATTCAGAAGGAACTTTGACACACCAAAAGCTCCTACCACGTAGGATATACTGCTCCACCCAGGCAACCCATAACGACCCTGAGCATACAAAGAGATTCCAAATATGTTTAACAATTGAGGCTTTATTCCAGTCTTCAACTCTTCTCAGACCAAGACCCCCTTCTTTCTTAGGGTTACATAATGCCTTCCAGCTAACTTTAGCCCCACAAGCGTTATAAGCCTCTCCTTTCCACAAAAAGGAACTAAACAATTGTTCAATTCTCAAGATGACACGCTTAGGTAAGATAAAGACATTGCACCAATAAACTTGGATCCCATAGAGCACTGAACTGAGAAGTTGCAACCTACCAGCATAAGATAACCTCTTATTAGTCCAGGAATTGATACGATTAGCAATTTTCTCCAAGAGAGGATGGCAATCATTAGCTTTCAGCTTGGCAGAAATAAGAGGAACTCCAAGATATTTAACAGGGAGTCTGCCTTCCTTGAATCCCAAAATATTCTTAATGTTTTCCTTGGTTTCAGAAGAGACCCAGCACAAAAAACCACACTTTTATCAATGTTAACCTTCAATCCAGAAAGTTTTTCAAAATGATCAAGGGAGTTTTTTAGAATAGTGACGGAATTTGTATCCCCATAAGCAAATAAGAAAAGATCATCCGCAAAGCACAAATGAAAAGCTTAATCTTACCACAGCGAGAATGGAATTTGAACTGATCAGACATTGAGGCTTTTTGGAGGATTCTGGTAAACACTTCCATCACCAACACAAAAAGATAAGGCGACATAGGATCCCCTTGCCTAATCCCTCTCTCACCAGCAAAAAACCCTTCAAGGTTACCATTTAGAGCAACAGAGAACTTAGGAGATGAAATGCAAGCTTTAATCCATTCAACAACCAACCTTGGAGTATTAAGTGATTCCAGAATAGCTAATAAAAAATCCCACCCTACTGAGTCATAAGCCTTCATCAGATCAACTTTGATTGCACACCTTGGAGGGCCATTAGTGCGGTGGTAGTTCTTCATATGAGCTCCTGAGTGAGTAAAATGTTGTCAACAATTCTCCTTCCTTGCACAAAGGCTGATTGATTAGCACTGATAATCTTAGGAAGACAAACTTTCAAACGATTAGCTATTATCTTGGAAATACATTTATAAATAACATTACAGCAAGATATAGGTCTAAAATCATTCATGGAAGAAGGATTAGAAACTTTAGGCACCAATGCAATAATTGTGGCATTAACTTCCCTCAAAAACTTCCCACTTTGAAAAAAGGAGAGAACATCCTTGGTAACATCATCCCCAACAATATTCCAGCACTTCTTGAAGAAAAAAGAGGAGTACCCATCAGGCCCTGGAGCTTTATCATCCTTGATTGAAAACATGGCAGCTTTAACTTCTTCAGATGTAATTTGGGAATTGAGAATGTCAATCTGGTCTTGGTTCCACTTAAAACCTTCCAAACTATTCAATTCATTAAGTAAATTTAACCTGGAGATATGCTTTTTTCCAAGAATATTTTGGAAGTGAGAAACGGCTTCATACTTTATCCTCTCTTGGTCAAC
The DNA here is from genome assembly GCA_017140935.1 of Hamamelis virginiana. Lineage (NCBI taxonomy): Eukaryota > Viridiplantae > Streptophyta > Magnoliopsida > Saxifragales > Hamamelidaceae > Hamamelis > Hamamelis virginiana. The sequence continues at coordinate 1,863,406 of JAESVK010001359.1, read as the reverse complement.
AATTCTAGTTCCCTCATTGTCAAACAGACATTTGATAGTATTTGAACCATTTCTAGCTTTAACTAATTTATGGAAGAATGAAGTGTTCTGATCCCCAAGCTTCAGCCATTTGATTCTAGACTTTTGTTTCAAGAAAGCTTCCTCAGCAGTAGACAACTCAACAAACCTTTTCAAGCATTCATTTTCTTTAGAACAAACCAGTGAATCATGAGGATTATGAAGAGCTTCACTTTGGGCACTGTGCAATTCCTCACGAGCAGATTGAACTCTGCTTCTTAAGTTACTGAATTTTCCTGTGTTAAATAGCTTTAATTTCTTTTTCAACTCTTTGAGCTTACTGTACAAGACAAACATAGGATAACCTTCCACTTCCATGCTCCAAACATCACGGACAGTAGGGAGAAAGTCATCATGATCAGCCCAAAAATTAAAGAATTTGAATGGAGGTTTCCTTTTAAAAACTTGAGACTGCATGGTGACCATCGCTACACAATGATCAGACAAAATAGGAGACTTAAACTCAGCAAAAGCGTTCGGGTAATTGTCCAGCCAGCACTCATTGATCAGCACTCTGTCCAGTTTCCTCAGAATTTTAGCATTTCCTTCTCTTTTATTGCTCCAAGTAAATAGAGGGCCTATAAACTGCAAGTCAAATAAATCAGCATTTAATAAACATTCATGGAAATCTGAAATAGCACTGGACATATATTCATTGCCCCCACTCAGTTCAGCAGTAAAATGAACAACGTTAAAGTCCCCAAGCAACATCCAAGGAACAGAAGAAGAGGTTCCGGCAATAGAAGAAATAGTCTGCCACAGCAATCGTCTCTCAAGAGCACAGTTTGCAGCATAAATGAAGGAGCAGAAAAAATGAGAGGAATTTCCTTCGGCAATCACTTTACAGTTAATAATTTGGTCAGTAGAGGTGCACACACTAACATCAAAATATTTAGGATCCCAGCAAACCCAAATCCTTCCCTGAGTAGAAGCATGATAATTGTTAACAAGCTGCCAACCAGGAGCAATGGAGTTAATGATTCCCTCAGCATTCAATCTCCTAACTCGAGTCTCTAACAAACCAAAGAGCCCTATATTATTGTTCAAAATGAATAATCTAACTTCTTTATGTTTTAGAGGATTGTTGAAACCTCTAATATTCCAGCATGCTATGTTAGACATTCTAAACAGAGTTAGAGTGATCAGGTTTCTCAAACCCAAGGCTTTGCACAGGAATAGGACTGGCAGTCTTTTGGTTAGACTTCTTATTTTTCAGCTTCTTTTTGTTCTGGACGGCCTGTTTTTTGTCAACTTCATCCATCTTTAACAAATAGTTCTTGAAATTATTGGTTACAAGAGAACAGTTTGAGTCAGTAATAGCATCAGGATCAAGAGCTGCAATGGATGCCAGACGACCAAATTTAAGAGAACCAATCGAGCTGGATCCAGGACTAAAAGCATTGATATTTCCTTTGCCATCAGTAGAAACTAAACCCTGGATTCTAGCTTTTTCAGAACTTGCTGAAGAACTAGGTTCTTTAAGTGGCTCTTTTATTGGAGCAGAATCAATGCATTCCATACCCGCACACCCCACTTTGCAAGGCATACTGCTGACTTCACGAACCTGAATAACATCAGCACTGTCAAAGCCAGCCTCACTTACCTCCCCTTTATCACAAATCAAATTACCAGAATCTGTATTCGCATCTTGGAGAGCAGAAAAAACATTATGAACAGGAACATCACAGTTTAACTTATCAGCATAAGACTTCATACCCAACTTCCTATTATTACTAACAACATTAGTAAACTGCACATTTTCCACAGAGGGTTTGATTGAGTTGACTTCACAAACATTCACAGATGAAATATTTCCTTTTCACTTCCAGTTTCACTTATAATGCCAGTATTACCTTGAGCTTGAGCTTGAGCTTTTGGAACCCAGACTTTCTTAATAGCTATTGGGCAGCTTGCTGGACCATGGCCAAAAACACCACACTGAACACATTTGCTAGGCTTCCAAGGGTATTCAACACCAACCTCAGAAATGCAGCCATCACCCATATCAAGCAAAAATGAATTGGGAAAATCACTATTAACATCAACTTCTATATAGATTCGAGCAAAGGATAGCCTAGATCTTGATTGAGTAAGGGCATCAAGATAAAGTGGATTACCAATGGCACTAGCAATAAAATTGAATCCTTCCTCAGTCCAATATTCAATAGGAATATTAAAAATTTTTACTCAAATTGGAAGTTTCCTAAGCTTTAGGTTTAACATTTCCGTTTTAGGCTGCCATTTCCTCAAAATTAGAGGCTTACCTCCAATGTGCCACGGTCCTGCATCAAGAACCCAATCCCTAGCCTCCAAATTGGTGAATCTAAAAATATACAGTCCACTATCAGTAGACAAAATATCAGGCATCTCTTTATGTCCCCATAATTTATCAACTGCATTTCCAACAACCAAATAAGGAAGTCTCCTATCAATAAATTGGCCAACCAAACATTCCTTCCAATGCAACATCCCAGCCTCTGCCACACTTGCAGGAGGACGAACAGTTAACTTACCATCTACATACAGGGGTTCGCGAAATTGCAAGCTAGAGGAGATACTAGCAGGTTTTTTGAATAGGGATTTCCAATCAGAAACTACCTTTTTCCCAGAACTAACTGTGGCATCAACACCAGCTACGGGAATTCTATCCTTGTTCGAACTTGGTCCTCCAAACTCGGACCCAACAACTCTACCAATAACAGCACTATTTACCAAACCACTTTCAATATTAACAGTATTAACAATATTAACAGCATTATCAGCAATAACAGAGTTCCCTCCAATATTCACACCAGGTTTACCACATTCAGCATGGGTATCAATAACTGAACGCATCAGACTACCGATAGCTACAGACGAACCCTTCACTTTCTCAGATCCTTGCGGATCTAGATCTAGGGAACTGGATCTAGATCTATAAAGATCTGCAGAAGACACCCCCACAGAAGTAATAGGGGTTTTAGAGGAAAAAACAACCCGCGATACTGGTTTATTGGAGAACAAAAAGCTAGCATCATTTGAAAACCCTAACCTTTTCTCCAATTCCTCACCCGATAAAGAGGACAACCCATCAGCATGGCAAGGATCTGAAGAAATACGGGAAGAAACCCCTGACGGAGAACCCAGAGAACCAATCTTAGAAGACCCACTCACCTCCATGGACCTCGACAAACCACCTTTGCACAACACCAGGATCCAACACAGAGCAGAAGCGAGAAACAACACTAAAAAGCCAAGGGCAAGAGAAGAAACAAAGGAGACGAAACCAGGAAGAAACCAGGAAAACCACAAACCAGAATCACCCTATCCGCCATCCGAGAGCTTCTCTCTCTAAACCCATCTTGTTATATTTAGTCTACTTCACATCTATCATTTCAAGTTTACCTTGAATTTTGCTGCCGATGTGCAGTATATTTTCAAAATATTTATTTATATATAAGACTAATCTAAGTATATATTCGAACTAAAATCAAGTTTAAACTAAGAAAAGGGTATTATAGATAATTTATTCTTATTAGTTGACTTCAAAGATGACCTGGAGGGGCCTATCAGTATAAGATCTTATCCTTTGGACTTGGTGATAAAAAAGACCATTTTTAGGGGCCTATTGATCATTTTCCCAATATAGTATTAATGCATTAGAATACATACATGCCAAAATTTAACTTTGACACATCAAATAGCATGAATGCATTAAAAATGCTCTTAGCCACCATTTTTTAAGCATTAATATATGGAGGATATGTTGCACCTTTGCTGATGTCCGAAGATTAATTGAGCTGAATTTTAAATATCTCACTAACGGGAAACAAGAAAATCAAATGGCATGTAAGCATGTTAACCTAGTGGTATATTAACCTCAATTGTGATCTAGTGAACCCCATAAAGTAAAATAAAGGGAAAATTGACCAAAAGTCCTATTTTAAAAGCTTTTCATGCCTAGAGTCCTCCCCAAAGATCTTTCATGCCCAAACTTCTTTTGGCATGAATTGGACAAAAAATACTCATTCTTCCCAACAACCTTCAATGGCACCTCCACCCCCAATCCCGAGTTCACTATGCCGGAGAACACATTTCACTATGCCGGAAATGCGTAACCGAATTTTACTACGCCAGATGCCGAATTTCACTATACCAGAAATGCATTTCACTAAGCCAAAATCGTGTTTCACTATGCCGGAAAATACATTTCACTATGCCGAAAATGCATTTCACTGTGCCAGAAACGCATTTCGTTACGTCGGAAATGCATTTCACTACGTCGAAAAATATTTTAAAATAAATAAACCAAAATGAAAAAACAATACTATTAATTCTGGATTTTTCCTTTTAAAAAACACAAAAGAATGTAAAGAGACTGACATGCAATGAGAGAAAATAAAAAAGAGAGAGGGAATAAAGATAAAGAGTAATGGAGGAAAGAGAAAGAGAGAGAGAGAGAGGAAGCGAGAGGAAAATAAAATCCAAAACGCTAGATTTACATGTCTATTCCCAACTGGAATTTTGACAAAGTACGATTAAGAAAAATACCAAAGGAACCAAGACTTCGCGTTGAAGAATTCACCTAGAAAATCGAGTTCTTAATCATGTAGATTTGCAGAAGGGACCATGACTTCGTGTTGAAGAAAGCAGTGATCGATCTCTATAATTCGAAGCTTCAATCACTGTGTTTGAGATGGAGAACGTGTCCAACCTCTAAAATTCTGCAAGTCGAAATACATTTTTGTTTGATTACCGAAAATGGCTTGAAAAATAATTAGAAACTTTTAAATCGTTATTCTCATCAACGGCAACAGTGCTCCAACTCTTGCAATAGTGATGTTATTCCTCCATGATTCGTGACTGCTCAATTCCTCCACGATTTGAAACCACTACGATCTCAATCTTTTTCTTCTTCATATATGTGTGTGTGTATTACATTCAATGCATTTTAATCTCTAAAGAATAAAAAGATTAAATAAGATATGCAAGAGATGGAGAATAAAAGAGTCGCAGATGTGTCTGAGCTTGCTGAAGGCAATCACCGGAGATGGAGATCTTCTCCTTGGGGATGGAGATGTTGTTCATCAGATAAAAGAAGATGGTTGGCAAGGACTCTTCGAGTAAGTCTGGAAAATGGAACCAATATCAAACCCATTCAAGGGCAATTTTGGTATAAAAAAAGATTATTTAAATTTTGGGACTTAATGCATTAAAATCTCTTAAAAAAAGACTTTAGACATTAAAAATCCTAAATGAGGACTTTATACAAGAGAGGTCCCTAAAATAGGACTTTAAGCCAAATATCCCTAAAATAAATTGGTTTTGATACTTATGCAATTAATAGTTTGTTATGCTATAGGATGCATAATGTTTTAGCTAGACTCCTCTTGTAAGATTAGCCACTAACTTAATTTTTCAAACATTAAATTAATGTAAATTAAGCAAGAGTCTCATTGCATTTGAAAATTAGTTGAGTAATCAAGTGAAAGGTTCAAATATCTCCATAAAAAATTAAAAATAAAATAAAATACAGAACTTGATTTATTGGCCCACCTATTAACCCAGTGACATGTATTCCTACTTTTAATTGGAGAAATCCAAAGTTTGAGGAAAAGCGTAACGGTATCCATTATTAATATTAAGAGTAAATTATACTTACATCCTCTTTCGTTTCTGATAATTAAACTCATCCGTCTAGTTTTTCACAATTATAGAGATGTCTGCTCTAGTTTCAAAATTAGAGAGACATCTCTTGCTTTTAAAAATAAACTACAATAAGTCTCCTCAATGAAATAAACATTAATTTCAGTTTGTTTATTTTTTGTTGACATTATGTAAATTTTTTCTTAAAAATACCAAAAGTGCTTTTTTTTATGAAATCTTGACTTAGGGATATATTAGTGGTACACATTTAATCTATTTGAGATGTCCTTACTGATAAGAGGGGTGTTTCTATAATTTTTGAAACTAAAAAAAAATAGTTTTATAATTGTTAGAAACTGTGGACACCCATTTTTACCAATTATTTCTACTAAGTGTCCATACAAATGATCAACTAGAATAGCTGGTCATTGGGTGAGGAATTGGCCTTGTAAAGACCAAATTAACCAAATTGCCCTTTTCTGAGGAAAAAGACAATTCATTATTTCATGTGTACATTTGGATTGGAATCAACCCATTTGTATTGCATTTGACTTTTGAGGTGTTTTAGAACATCCCTGTAAATTTTCATGGCATTCTGATGAGAGCTCGATAGGTAATTAGGGTTTTTGCGACTTGAATGGCATTTTCGTCCTTTTTCTCGTATAATTTCCGAATGACCTCCGAATTCGAAACGGATTGTTTCATGAGGTTTATATGGATGTGGGGAGTGTATTTGGTGTGTCAATTGAGCCTTTGAATGGTTGGGATGGATTCTCCCAAAATTGATCCCACGGGTAAGGATGAGCTGAATTAGGGTTTCGATCAAATTGACCATGAATTGGTCGTTTTCACCAAAACAAAAGATTTTCAAAACATGTTGTTAAGTACCAATTTCATGTTGAAACCATATTTTTAGAAGTGGTGCAAGCCTAATTGATTAATTTTATAAAACAAGGAATGGTCATTTGACCAATTTTGGCACAACCGGGTCAATTGGCTAGCTTTTTGCTAAAATCCTTGACCATGGTCAATTGATTTTAACCCAAAAACATTCTAAAAATGTGGAGGATCAAAACACGGTCGTTTTGAGCCCTGAACCATCGGATTTGGATCAAATTTGACCAAAATATGGCCAAAATTCGAAAACCCTAAAATTTGGGGAACAAAATTGGAAAATCAGCATGCCAACCGTCCAGCTAGGACGGCCAACCGTCCAGCCCTAGGACGGCCATCAACATGCTAGAGCTCATTTTTCAATTTTGGAAGATTTCACCTATTTTGGGCCGATTTGACTTGATTTTTTGGGAAAAATTCGAACTTGGTTCAGCTTGCAAACCCTAGGAGGATTTGTTCTAAGCCCTAGGATCGTTTTTTAAAAGATTAAATCCTAACCATTCAAGGTTTTAAACCCTAACTCTATATATGCTTCATTATAGAGTTAGAGAGAGATGCTGAAAAAAAGAGAGAGAGAATTCTAGGGTTTTGGAGAGGAGGCTACAGATTTTCATTCTTCATTCCTACATCATTGAGGGGGAGAATTAAGGTGGAGAAGGAAGGAGAAGGCCCCAAGGCTTGGAACTCGAAGTAGGTTTGCAAAGAAGAAGGAGGATAGGTGAATCCTCCATACAAACTTTCTGTATGAGTTTACTTTGTAGGAGTTTTCTTTATGCATGTTTGAATAGGTTTCTCTCTTTCTCTTATTTATGTTAGTATGCATGATTAGGGTTAGTTTTGTTTTGATTTTGTATGAGTATGCATGATTAGGTTTAACTTTGTTGTTATTTTATGTTAATATGCATGTTTAGGGTTCATTAGTTTTATTTATGATTTTATGTTAGGATGCATGCCTAGGGTTAAGTAGTTTTATCATTATTCTATGTGAGTATGCATGTTAGGGTTAGTTTTCTTGTTATTTTATGTACGTATGCATGATTAGAAGTAGTTTTATCATTATTCTATGTGAGTATGCATGTTAGGATTAGTTTTCTTGTTATTTTATGTACATATGCATGATTAGAAGTAGTTTTATCATTATTCCATGTGAGTATGCATGTTAGGGTTAGTTTTCTTGTTATTTTATGTACGTATGCATGATTAGAAGTAGTTTTATTATTATTTTATGTGAGTATGCATGTTAGGGTTAGTTTCTTGTGATTTTATGTGTGTAAGCATGCTAGGGTTAGTTTTTGTTATGATTTTATGTTTAAGATGAGTCCGTTGTTATTATTTCATGTATGCGAGCATGCCTAGGGTAAGTATAGATATATTCATATTGTTATTTGAATCTCTAAATGTTTGATTGATGGTATTAATGATGATATGAATGTGTTAATATGTATTCTTGACATGTGATGAGTTGTGAGTCATTTTTTATGCTTTTTTTATGATTATTTGAACACTTGATATCGATTTTATTGTTTGAACATAAAAATTGTGTACGAGGGAGCGTGCGAAGGTAAGATCCTCCCCTTGTGTTTAAATTAATTATTTAAGCATATTTTTGTGTAGTTTTTGATATGTTTTTGCATGGTAAATTAGTCAAGCATGTTAGATTGTATGCTAGGTGTTTATTTGATGTTTTTATGGATTAAAAATGGTTTTTTAAGCTACTTTAATTATGTATTCAAACCTGTCCATATTTGAATACATGTTTTAAAGTGGTTTAATTAACATTTTTAAGCCATATTTTGCATGATTTTATTAGTAGTTTCATAGTGTATTCATGTAGAAAGCATGCTAGGACATTTTCACATTTTTATTCTTTGTTTTCATGATTTTTAAAGTGATTAAAGGTTCATATTCAAATCTTTCCGGATTTGTTTATGCCCTTAAATCACTTCTAAAAATTATTTTAAGGCCAAATCCAACTTAGAAATATGCTTAGGTTTACATAGATTAATTAGTGTGCATTTAGGAGCATTTTCATGCATTTTTAGAATTGATTACATGCTTATTTGTTTAAATTTCAGCATGCATAGCATTAGTATTTTTAGGTTTTTTTAGATTAACTTTAGGGCTAGTTAGAGACCCTAGGCTAGGAAGGTCACTTGACCTTCCCTAGGAATTTCCTTTGTTGTAAAAATCATGATTTGAATTGTGTATTTTATTTGATTTAAGAGTCGATCTTCGAGAGATTTCCTAAAAGATTTTTGATGCAACATTTATGAAATAAATATGATTTTACGAGATATTTGATTATTAATTGATTTTCAAAAAGATTTGAAATGTTTTAAAGATTTTTACTTTGGAATGAAATTCCTCCCATATGATTTGTTTTCTTGAAAATCTTTGAAAAAGATTTTTAATTGGAATTGAATTCTAAAGATAAGAATTGTTTTAGAATATTTGGATTTTAAGAAAGTCTTTTAATTTGAAATGATTTTGAATAAATGATTTTAAACAAACAAAAACTCTCGAAGTTAGAGTCTTGAATTAGGTTGAATACCTTTGATGATGTGATCGATTACAATAGGAGAGTCCTAGGGTAGTCGAACTACGTGGACTTTGATACTTGCTGGGTGATACTAGTAAGTTACGTAGGCGCTAATAGGGCTCAAGTCCGCCCTAGAATGCCCGTAGGGTATTCTAGGTTCTTAGGGTTTGTTTGTATTTTTTTATTATTATTAATATAACTAATATAGATAATGCATTTATATCACTATTTTTTTGGTTGATTAGATTATTTAGGATTGTTTGCATTAAGGATTTAAATAGCCCAAATAAATTAGAAGTCCTTTAATTAGGGCGAGGTGGGTGCCTACAAGTGAAAGCTTGGAACCTTCCCACATCGTAACCTAGCCCCCGGATCCAACTCTGGTTTGTAGACTGTCTTTTCATTGAAAATGGAGTTTGTTTTGTTTTGATTTAAAAAATGAAATATTTTTCATGGTTTCCTTATTCCTTAAAAATAAGGTGGCGACTCCTTTGTTTGTTTGATTTCTAAACCCCCCTAATCACATCGCCCGGTGATGATGTGGACTCACACCATCAAAGCCCCGTCCACGAGGCTGGTCCACAGAAACAAAAGGGAGTACAAGTGTAATTCACCTTTAATATTAAAGACTTGGAAATTGAACAAAGTATCAACTTCTTAACAAAGGATTGCATAAATGATCAGTGAAAGAGTTTAAGTTAATTCGTGTCCCAAGCTTTTGTCTTCTAAAATGATAGATTTCATTTATACATAAATGATTATTTAAGGACCGGTTCTTAAAATAATTTAAGGTTCACTCACCATTTTCTCACATAGGATAGGTATTTTGAAAAAATGACCATTGGATTAGATAATCTTCTCATTTATGTCATGTCTGTCAAAAATCACAGTGATCCGACTATTAATTTTCAAAATACAGTTCATGAAATACTTTAACAGTATTTACCATTGGATGCTGTAACAATTGTTTAATAGTATGTATTTTGAAAACCGACTGTTGGTTGGGTCACTGTGATTTTTGGTAGACATGACATACATGAGAAGATTATTTAGTCCAACGATCGATTTTTCAAAATACCTATCTTAATAGTAAGTAGACCATAAATTAAATTTTAGGACTTATCCTTACTCAATCATTTATGTTCATCAATAATAGGAAGTGGAAGGTAGAGATGTTGAGATTTTTTATTATTATTATTTTTTTGTTTCTTTGGAAAGAAGTGAATGAAATCATTAATAGTCCAGTGGAATTGGAGACCTTGAGGAGAGAGATGCACTTGGCATCTTACATATTCAAGGACTTTAAATTTAGGACTTATCCTTACTCAATCATTTCATCTATATTAGGAAGTGGAAGGTAGAGATGTTGGGATTTTTTTATTATTATTATTTTTGTTTCTTTGGAAAGAAGTGAATGAAATCATTAATAGTCTAGTGGAATTGGAGACCTTGAGGAGAGAGATACACTTGGCATCTTACATATTCAAGGTTTTTTTTTATTTTTATTTTTTATTTTTTTGTAAAAAAGAATCACTTTTGGAGAATTATCTTTTCACATATTACTTTAGAATTATATTCAAATTATATTTTTATATATCAAAAGTTTCATACTTAAAGTGATTGTGGCAAAAGTTAACCACAATAACTTACGTATGAAAATTTTGCCAGACATTCTATCACCATTTAAGTCATCTAAAAGGATTATCATATCATCTCTTAAATTCAATGGAATTTTAAGTTTCAAAAATAAATTTAAAAAATGCTAACGCAAACAGACTCAAAATCTACTAATGGGCATAATGTTAAGGAGAAGAATAACTCGACTATTCAATTTAATTGAGAAGTGTTGTGAAAAAATACGAGTTATTTCTAAAATTGAACACTTTTATTGGCTTAGCTGCTCATGATAAGAGTTCACTGTTAGCATGTAGAAGTTTTTTAATTCTAATTTGCTTTCTTGGTTTAGTATGAATAAAAAGGAAAATGATATATCTTCCAAAAATATTATTCCAAAAGTGTATTCCAAGTGATGTGGCGGTTGATCTAACCGTTTTCCTTTTTAGCAAATTCTTTAATTGATAATAAATGAAGGTTAAAATTGATTTGCGATGGTTTTAGAGACATTTTTTTTGGGGATATATAGCATTACTGGAATAAAAATTCGCCCCAAGGAAATTGCTTTATATCCCTTTTTTTTTTCCCAAAAGTGTCTCCCAAATGATGTGACAGATGATTTAACATTTTTCTTTTTTAGTGAATTCTTTCACCATAATAAATGAAATGTTAGAATTTATTTGGGATGTCTTTTTCGGATATATAGCATTACTGTTCACCCAATGGACCTACACACACAGGAGTGGAGATCTTCTGTCCCATTTTCATTTACCATTTTCCGTCTCCTTTCACAAAAGTCCACTTTGAAAATTTAAATATGAATATTTATTAAAAGATGATATTTTCAAGGTGGACTTTTGTGAGAGGAGACAGAAAAAGTGGTACATATAAGTGGGACAGAAAATTTCTACTCCACACACAAAGGGTGAGACTTATTACATGGAATGAGATCCACACTACTCCACTTATATTTTGTTGGAATTTTTATTTCCAAAAATGCTACACAACTAGAAACTTTAACCCGAATTTTAAAATCACCATGATGTATCATGCTTTAAGTGGTTTAGTCCTTCTTTCAAATAAATTCTATCTTTTTCATACACCACTCATTTTCATGTACATTTTTGTTTTCCTGAACACATTATTTTCCATTTCAAAAAAATTTTGGAAATGAAAACAATTTTCAAAAAACTGGTTTTGAGTTGCAAACCAAACAGGCCCTAAGGGTCGCATACATTACAGTGTATTAGTATTACACTGTCCCCCTCGAGCATCCAAAGGATTTTTCCCTTTACATTGACTTGTGCAGTTTCGACCAACATACTCTCCACACGTGTACAAATTCTCTGGATAAAATAGGAACAGGTGTCAAGATTGAAAATAAGCCTTTCTCACGGGATCCGCAGATTCATGCCCACCCAAGGTTAGAGGAGGAAACATGTTAGCATCAACACTAGGATCCATTATTGCATTAATTAAGCCAATTAAAAATAAAAAGACAATAATAAGATATGTCACCACTCTAATTTTGTCGTTTTCAATTTATTATCCGAGTAGTACTTAATATGACGTATTACCTTAATTGATAAATTAATATAATATTAATATGATAATTAACGTAACATGTTGTATTAGGTACTCTATCTATTTAGGTTGGAGGAGGTCAAATGGTAGCATTAATATTATGATCCATTATGACATTAAGCTAATTAAAAATGAAATAGACGTTAGTAAGATATGTCAAATTAAACTCAGAATACTAATTTTATGAAAATTGCTAATAGTTGCTTCTGCCGTTTTCAATTTATTAGTCGAGTATCACTTTAATGCGATATGTTAGCATGATACGTTGATATAACAATTGAGTGACATATCACATTAGTTATTGTACCTATTTGTGCTGATCATACAAATATTATGGTGATGTTTGGATTGTGTAGAAGAAGCAGATAAAAGCACGTTCAACAGCCACAAGCACGTTCAGGGTATTGTTTGGCAAAATTTGCAAGAGCAGATAAAAGCACCTGCTTTGCTTTTTCTACAATTTTGTGAAAACAGGTTCCCACATGCTTCTGGTAGAACGCGCAGCGACGATGAAGGTGTATTTTGTCAAAATGGCAAGTGTGCCCCTCTAAAATCAACTACAACAAATTTGTACATAATGAATCCCTTGTAAACCCTACGCTCATCACTTTCTCCCCCTCATCTACACCTATGAACTACAACCAACCCTTCTACAACCTCCATTCAACTCCACAACCAAAATCTACCCAACTATCCACGCAAACCATCATAAACCCATGAAATGGGTTTTACCTCAAAACAGTAGAAGATAAAAGAAGAGTTGCGGTGAACATGGCTTACCTAACTTTCCAGCAACATCGGTGGTGGCGGTAGTGACGCGGTGGTGATGATGGTGGTCGATTCTCTCTTTCCCTCTCTTCTTTTCCCCTCTTTTTCACTCTCCCTTTCTCCTGAAGGTTCTAAAAGGCTAGACCCCTTTTACAAGTTTAAAACTTAAAAAAAAAAAAACCATATAAATACAATAAAATCATTTAAAATAAAATGATTTAAAATAAAATAATTTTATTATAATTTTGTCCAATAGAATTTTGATTGCCAAACAAGCAAAAATAAAAAAATAAAAAATAAAAAAACATTTTTGCAAGGGTAATTGGGTCATTTCAGTATTATAAGTAGCTTCAACAGATGATATCCAAACAGACAATTAACTTCTGCTTCTGCAGCACAACACTTTAAAATGCAATATCCAAACATAATTGATTTCTACTTCTGCAGTACTTAACTTCTGCTTCTGCTTCAACAGCACAAGCACAAGCATATCCAAACGGGCCCTATGTCCATTCTTATCTAAGATAATAGGTTGAAGATTGTAAAAATATAGTATATTTACCAACACTTTGGTATTGGTAACAACTAATTAACAACAATGTTTTATAAATATTTGTCATTTTTCTAATCTTAAAAAACCACTCTGTGTCTAGCTCAACCTTTTCAATGTAAAGATTAAGGTTAGGATACTTGAATTGATAGTTTACCTACACAAATCTTGAGAGAGAAGATGGGGCCTTGGTGGCCAAAGTAACAACCTTGAGCAATTCCTTTCCATGAGCCCACATTCAAGCCAGTAGCCACACATGAATTACCTCCTCTGTTGGGGTGCCACTGTGCCTTTCCCTAGAAGCAATGCTTATTCACTGTTCTATCATTTTCTTATCAGTAATACTGTACGTCCCAATAAAATATTCCAAATAAATTCTGATCCTTTATTTATTACTAATAAAGAATTTGCTAAAAATGAGAAGGGTAGATCTTCAGCCACATCATTTAGCCACATTATATCGCTCGAAGAATTATACTAGCTAAAAAAAAAAAAAAAAACAACATAAATAATAATTTGAACCCATATTATTTATTTAATTATAATCGAATTATCTCAGGATCAAAACAATGGTGCTTTTGTAAATAGTAATCGCTATTCAGTCTCATCAATCTGATGAGCGCACACCATTAATCCTGTTCCTATTCACACCGAATTATCATCCCTCCACCTGTACTGGGAAGAACCTTTCTCGTGACTTGTGATCCTTATCCAGGTAAGTGCCCATCAGTCATTCATTTCACAAAAGAATTTGTTTTTTTTTCTCTTTTCTTATAGGGTTAAGATAAATAATTGTAAAAAAAGTTATTTTATTTTATTTTTTAATATTGTTTTTCTTTTACATTTGTTATTCAATAAAAATTAAAAAATAAATCAATTTAAACTATGCTAACCAAAAAATAAAAATCAATTTGAATTTACCATTATAATATTATTTATTTATTTTTAATATAATTATCTTAATTTAATAATAATTTATGATTAAAAAGAATTTTATCATGTAAATTTAAATTATATGTTAAAATTATTTTTTATTTTCAAAAAAATTAATTTAAAAGAATTATATTTATATTTTATATTAATTTAAATAAGTTTTCGTAAAATAATTATTAAGTAATAAAATTAAAATTTATCAATTTTATTTTTAAGTTTTTAAATATTGAGAAAATTATAGGTTGACCCTATCAAGGAAAAACACTCTTCACTCCTGAACTATCAATTGTGACACATTGAGCTCATGTACTATCAATTTGCAACAGATTGCACCATTCCGTCAACTAATTGGATGTCTATTTAACACAAAAAAATTATATATTCTTATTTTCACTTAATGTTGATGAAAAATATATTCACGTGAACGAATTTAATTTTCTGTTTGTTCAACGAATGTCCGATTAGCTGACAGAATAATGTAATCTATCGCAAAAATAATAGTACAAGGAAGTCAATATGTCCCAATTAATAATTTAGGGGTACAAAGTATTTTTACTTAATAGTAGAGGGTCCATCTATAATTCCAGTATTCCACCTTAAATTTTTATATTTTCAAAAAAATAATTTATTTTCTTGACAGCCAAAACAAGTCAAACGCAAAGGTCATTCTCGTAATTCCACCATCATTTTTAAACATTTCCCCTTTCCTTGAATCAGAGATAATAATGGAACATTGTCTTCCGGCGATAAAAATATCTACCTGTTTGGATAGAGAGAAAAAAAATAAAAAAAATTTAGGAGAGAGAAGGTAAAGGCCAGGTTCACGAGCTCTCTCTCACCAACCTCCTCTGCAACTCAATCCCAAACCCCAAACAGAGAGAAGCTCGAATTATCTCAGTAGGTGAGGAAGTAAGTAACCCTTCACGGGCTGGAGCTCATCTTCCGTCTCTTTCCTTCACCCAACTCCTCCTCCAATCCGGTGATCCACGTCGCGCCACGTACCCAAGCATCTACTCCGATCTCCTCTATGCTCTTCTCTCTTTCGGTTTCTCTTTTTGCCCGATAATGTGAACGCAAGCTCATCATAGTAGTATTATATTCTTTTTACAGTGTATATATCTATATATATAGAGAGAGAGAGGGAGAGAGATGGACCGAGCGGCGATCACGGTGGGACCAGGCATGGACATGCCGATTATGCACGATAGTGATCGGTACGAGCTGGTGAGAGATATAGGGTCGGGGAATTTTGGTGTGGCGAGGTTGATGAGGGATACACAGACCGAAGAGCTTGTTGCTGTTAAGTATATCGAGAGAGGTGAGAAGGTTAGTACCTAATTTATTTTTTGTTGTTGTGCTGTTATTTGTTTTTGTTTCAGGATTTATGGGGTTTTTGATTAATTATGTGGTTTTTTTTTTATTTAATTTATAAGTTGTGAAGTTCGATTGTGGGGGGTGAAATTGGAATTAGTTGAGGTTGATTTTCCGTTTGGTTGCTAAAAAGTCATGGGAAATTGAATAGAAAGCGTGGGAATTTGTAGTGGCTCTCGAGAATTAAATGGAGTGTTTAAAAGTTATTTATTTATTTATTGGTTCTTTGTTTGGTTGCTGAGAAAATTGAGGAAAAGGAAACAGAAATGAGTTCGAATATTGTCTTTGCTGTTGTTATGGTTTCAAAAAAGGAAAAAAAATGCAGAACGCACTGTAGTGTAGCGAAGTAGTTGTATAAGACTTGTTGAATTGAGTTATTTGTTTTCTTGGGAGACTAAATAATGGAAATTTTAGGATTCAAAGTTTCAATTTCTTTTTTCACTTCTATATTTTCCCAGCAACCAAATAGAGCATTGATCATAATGTTCATGTTAACTGATTTTGTTTTGTAATTTATCAATTGAGGTGAAATTTTGTCCACATGTAGCTGTGATTGGATGAGCTGAAGATGTTAGGATATTGTTAGAATCGACAAATAATGATGGGCATTTTATTATAAAATGAATAGAAGTATATTATAAATTCATGAAAGAACGAAAGCTTAACTAACAAGTTGACTAGTTCCAAAACAAAGAAGATGAGAAAGTTCTGGCTACTTAGAAATTAGATTATTGCTATCAAATCGGGCCTTTCAACTCTGCCAGCTCACATGATTGACGTTATCGAAGTTATTTGCTATAGACTATTGACAAAAGTCCCTAATTTTATATGTTCTACTGGGTTTTGATATAGGAACTATGACAGCATGGGTCTTCTTGGGCACTTATGGCTCTCTTATACTGATACTGTTCTTGCCCTTTGTTTTTCTTTTCTTTTCTTTTTTTTTAATCGGTCCCTGTTAGTAAGGAACCTTTTACTGGTCTCACTTTTTTAATATTGTGCCTAAAAGATAGATGAAAATGTACGAAGGGAAATCATTAACCACAGGTCGCTGAGGCATCCCAATATTGTCAGATTCAAAGAGGTAATTCCTACTTCTTAATTTTATTTGTTCTGGAGGGAAAAAATTCAGAAAGTAATTTGTTTCTTTTAGTCTTCTTTTTTTTTTATGGATATTTTGGTGAAGTGTGGACAAAAATTATCTGTCTTTTCTGTAATTATCAGAGAAGAAAAATATTTGCATTCTTGGGAAAATGTTTTAGCTGAATCAAATTGAGGAACGATGCTTGATTCATTAAGTTAATGATATAAATATCTTGCACTAGGTCATATTAACACCAACCCATCTGGCTATTGTGATGGAATATGCATCTGGAGGAGAGCTCTTTGAACGGATATGCAATGCTGGCCGGTTCAGCGAGGATGAGGTTTGTGATTAATATGTTGATTTTGTTTTCTGGTGCTGTCCCCACATTTGTTTATGGTTTATCAATTTTCTATTGTGCTGCAGGCACGCTTTTTCTTCCAACAACTTATATCAGGAGTCAGCTACTGCCATGCAATGGTATTTAAATAAGTGTTTTGCCTTGAATTGTCATTTGTACTTTGCCATGGAGGTATGAACTAGATGATTGAGTTGGATTATTTGTGCTGTATTCCCTTTTGAAGCAAGTATGTCATCGTGACTTGAAATTGGAAAACACATTGCTCGATGGAAGCCCGGCTCCCCGTCTAAAGATTTGTGATTTTGGGTACTCGAAGGTATCATTTATCGTCTTTCTCGTTCTTGTTCTTCTCCTTGTGTGATTCTAGTGCTTATACACTAGATCTGCAGTTGAGGCTTGAGATTAAGCATTATCCAGGAGAACACCATCGGGTGTTTGTTTGAACGCTTATGAGCATACTGAGAGGCATTTGTAGGGTTTTATTTTTCAAAACACAGCCCTCCTGAGGGCTGCTTGATGTTCATTTACTACTAAACTAGAATCATTTGTATCTGTGTATTTTAACTCTGGCTGCTTTTCTCAGTCCTCAGTGTTGCATTCACAACCAAAATCTACTGTTGGGACTCCTGCATATATTGCTCCCGAAGTGTTACTAAAAAAAGAATACGACGGCAAGGTAAAATTGTGTTTCATTTACCTGAATTATTTCATTAAGTTGCGGACTACAAATTTTGTCAAATGATATAAAGATAGTATTACATGCTTCAACTTGATCGATCAAAAGAAAGGAAGTTTTAGATCTAAAAATACTGACAGATTGGTGTGTAATCATATATATATATTTTTTTTGTTTCTTTGTTGAACCACATTATCTTTCTTTGCACTTTGATTGTCAAGCAAGTGGATCTTGATAAGTCAGGTCAAACAAAACTTATTGCTGCTTCACATAATTTTTTTAACAAGGAAATCATAAAGAGACATATTACGGAGAGAGTATTGATTGACATGAAGTCATGAAATTTCATCATGATTGTAATTTTAATGTTCAGTTTGGATGCATATGTTATTAAATAATTTTACCAAACTTTGCAATTGACTGCATATTAAAACAACCTTCTGTTACCATATGTGATGTTGCAATGGTCCATGTTTTAGACAAAATACTTAGACATTAACATGTAGAGATATATACAGTTGCTGGAACAAGGATATCAGTTTCAACATTCATATTCAAGCATTGGCATTGTAGTTCAATATTTTATACTGATGTTTTCATGTGTCAATATGCCATTACAATTTCAGATTGCTGATGTTTGGTCTTGTGGGGTAACCTTATATGTCATGCTGGTGGGTGCGTACCCTTTTGAGGACCCTGAGGAGCCTAGGAACTTCCGCAAGACAATACATGTAATTCATTACTTCTTGTAATTACTGCATATGGAAGCTCAACTGAAGTATTTGACTCCCATCATAATTATTTTTTCATGCAGCGAATATTGAATGTACAGTACTCAATTCCAGACTATGTCCATATATCCCCTGAGGGGCACCAGCTCATCGGACGAATTTTTGAAGCCGACCCTGCAAAGGTTAGTACACTTTTTCTCGAGACCTGAGTTTGTTTGTGAAATGTTTGTATGTTTCATCTCACATAATATGTTTAGGTCTATGATTTCCTGTATGCCTTCTCAAATATTGTTGCTTGGTTACATTCGTATTGACCTGATGGTAATCTCTGACCACTACGGAGCGGACAACGTTGGTTCAATCCTACATCCCGAGGAAAAAAAATTACCATTGCTTGGTTGTTATTTATTTGTTGGTACAGTTGGTTTATGCTCTTTTTCTTGTCCTCTCTCTCTCTCTCTCTCTCTTTCTCTCTCTACATGTTCTATTTGGAACAATAGACAGATTTAGTTAAAAGTGATAAATATATATGCACAGAGATGCTAATATAAGGTGCAGTTAAGCAGAGTTGCGTTGGGCGACCTCCATAGGGCTAGTTGCAGAACATGGTTTGAAAAGCCGACTGTTGGATTAGATAACCCTCTTATGAATGTGATGCCTGCCAAAAATCATGGCGATCCATCAGTCGATTTTTGAAAAAACTGAATGTGAATAAATGGTGACATTTTGAAGAACACCAAAGTTACAGTTTTTCATTGTGACATTTTTCAAAAACTGACCGTTGGATCACTATGATTTTTGGCAGACATGACATTCACAAGAGGGTTATCTAATCCAACTATGTTCTGCAACTGGCCTTACGGAGGTCACGTGACGCAACTTTGCATCAGGTGTATCTTATATTAGCATTTCCGTATATATGCATTTGTAAATTATGAGTGCGGATCCCAAAATATATGTTCAGTGGGAAAACAAAGTTGTTCTCAGTAACTTATGCACATGAATGAGGAGTTTCAGTCCAAGTATTTTCCTATAATGTAGTTGTGCTCATTGTCATAGAGGACGGATGAGTGAAAGCTTTTTGCGGCTAGGTATTAGTGGGATTGGCATTTATAGGACATCCCCGATGTAAGCATTTAGTAAAGAATGTGGGCAAGCCTCCAAGCATGTTCCTATGTGTGACAGTTTTGACGTAGTAAAGAGTTTTGGTTCAAGAAGTACTTCACCAAGCTCTATGAGCAAACATCCTTACACTAAGCAAGGTTCTAGTTCAAAAGACACCTTTGCCCATGCATAGTTCCATTTAGTTTCTAGCTTTCAATAAAGTTTTTGTATGGGGGATTGTTGTTATATATTCCTACTTTCATGTATGTCAGAACTCGGAACTATTTTTGATCTCTTTTTTACTTCTTATGCTCGTATCTGTTCATATATTATACAACCTTTCTAAACAATATGACACCTTCCCAAAACATCTTTCAGCTCTATTCAATGCCCATATGTCTCTAATTGCAGATATGGAAATACAATTGAAGATCTCTGATTTTGATACATTTTCTTCCTTCTCTTATTGTCATTTTCGATTTATGTTCGCTTCCTATACTACCATACCAATCATGGACAGCAGGGGCATATTTTAGTTAGAGACAGTGCATTGAACCTTTGTGTATTAGTGTTCTTTTATTTTTTAATAGATTTCTTTCTGTTTCAATTCTTATTAATCTATTATTATCTCTCTAGTTTTTTTCTACTCTCTGTCCCTCTTCACAAACCTTTTTTTTTTTTTTGAAAAAAGGTTAAAAACAAACAAATTCTTCTGTCTAAAGTGGGGCATTGGATCCACATGTTAAAAAGTACACATTTGTAGAGCTGTTGACAAAGGTGTCCACTACTCTTAGGTGGGCCACAATTGGGTTTTCATGATGGGCTAAGTTCTAGATCTCTTCATAAGCCCAGGATTGCTGCACTTCTACTTATTTACAGATGATTCAAATTTACAATATGGGGAACTTGAATTCATTATCATTGTTATTTTGGGTAAATTTCAGAAACCATCTCTAAAATCTTTTGAAATATCAACAATCTCCCAGCTGGTCTTTAGGTAGCATCATTCTACTTCCCTTTCAATTAAAATGAGTGCTTTATAAAGAATTTTCAACCACAAGTCCATAACCCAATCATTAGGGAAAAACATATTTGCTTGTCTCTCACTGTTCAACAGTGAGTATATACAATGATCAGTGGCGGATTTAGCATGGGGGCAGTGGGGGCATCTGCCCCCATACAAATTTAAAATTCTTTTGAGATTTATTTAAAATTTTAAAAAATTCTAAATTTTTAAGAATTTCCCCCACTATATTATTTGTTAGAAAACTTTGAAATTACTCTAAAATTTTAAAAAGTTTTAATATAATGTTAAAAAGTAGAAAATTTTAAATGGATAGGTATTTTGATCACTATGGGATAGGGCCTTTGAGTCTCTTCTTTAATAATTTATTTAAAGTAAATAGTATGGTAAGATATACGTAGTTTATAAATTTTATAAGATTAAATTTGATTTTATTGATGAGTTCTTAAGTGATCCTACATAGCAAATGATTTGTGAGTCTAATGGTATGTATTTCCACTTTTAAGGGAAAGATACTTCATATTCCACCATGTAAAAAATGCATCGAAATTCATTTGTTAATATTAGAGGATATTTAAGGTATAAGAGATTAGTTTATATAGTTTGGCCAACCAAAAAAAAATTGCCCCCACATAGACAAAATCCTAGCTCCGCCCCTGACAATGATTGCCTAATTACTGTTAAACAGGGATTTCTGAATAAAATAATTTATGTTAATCAAACAGTTATAAGCATCCAGTCACTTGGATCGGCTCCCTTGTCACCTTGTGTTTCATAAAATCGGGATCCATCAAAGCCAATCCCTATTCCTCTTGACAGACTGATGTCCTGAGCCTTATTTTTTCATAGCTCTACATTCTTGGCATTTTAATCAATGAAAAAATCTTCAAAAAATTCTTTTTGACATTTATATAGTAGTATAGTTCTTTTCGTTATAATAGATCTTCATATAGATGCTTGTGTTTTTTTATTAAATTTAATATTTTGACTTCAATCTCAGTTACATTAGCAATGATTTGAATATACATTTAAAAAAAAATTGTACAAAGTGTTGGACTTCAAAGTCTCATTCCTTTGAATATCACATTGCAACAGAGGATAACCATTCCTGAGATCAGGAACCACGAGTGGTTTTTAAAGAACCTCCCAGCAGATCTCATGGATGAAAACACGAACAACTTCGAAGAGCCCGATCAACCCATGCAAAGCATCGATGAAATCATGCAGATAATTGCTGAAGCTACCATACCCGCTGCTGGGGCCCATAGTCTCAACCAGTATGTGACTGGCAGCCTGGATTTCGATGATGATATGGAGGAGGACCTGGAGACTGATCCGGACCTTGACATTGATAGCAGTGGAGAGATCATATACGCAATGTGATGGTGATGCTTGCCAGGGTATGGAGAGTAGGGAGTTAGGATAGCCTGCTTCTTCGGTTAAACGATTATCTTATAGGTCTCATGTCTTTGGGTATGACATTGGAGGAAGGAGCCAATATTTCTTTGCAATGGAGGATTCTATGATCTAAAATTTCTGCATGTCAGCTGAGAATCCCTCTTTCCTACCCATGTTTCTGTTTATCACCTCTTTTTTAGTGATGTGCCTGTTGTTTTGTATTGTTTTTGTTTTGCCACTTCCAAGTGGTATATATATATATATATATACACACGATTGTGTATGTATTCTCTGTAACACAGTTATGTAACAGCATGTTACCTGATGTTTCTGAGCATAATGGGCTGTTTCATTTCTGTAACTCGTCTCCTAAGAGCTAGTTCCAATAGATTTGACAGTTTTGATTATCTGATTAATTGGATCCTTGGGCTCCTAGGGCAAGTTGATAAACAGGATTCTCTTGCAGAAGAATGGATGTGTATAATCATCAAGTTAAGCCTACATATTCTTTTTTGGTCATGGATGTGTATAATCATTAAGTTATCATAAGAAGGATTGCTGTTGAAATAATTCATGTGGGAAGCACGTGCGAGTGTTTAGAAAGAATCATCTGGATATTGAAACAATATTAATTATTTTTAATTTTATTTTTATGTTAGTTTGAACAGTTACTATAAACTATTTACTGCCTGAGTTGAGGTTGCTTTTAATGTTTTCTGCATTGGAAAATGATATCAAATGAAGAGAAATAGCTGATCACTTGCTACTAGTCTTATTATTCTTATCATATCATTACTCTTACAAAAAATATGGGGGAGAGGAGGGGGAGTGGGGGGAACTTAATACTACTGAGGGATTTGATAATAATAATAATAATAAAATGATTGCTACTAAAATCATTAAATCAAAACTTTAATACAATTTATAACCAAGTCAGACCAATTAATTCAATTAAAATCAAACACAGCAAAACTTTAGTCCCAATTACATAATTTACATGGGTTCACTTCATTAATCATTTTTTGTGTTCAGTTTTATGAAAGGCCATATCATTCATTAAATTCTTAATGCACATTCTTTATTACTCATCTAAATCTAACCATGTTAATTTTGGGTCATACTCTCATATTAATGTATTTTAAAATCTTCATTGCATATAATCAAACCAGCATAAACAATTCTCTTTCATTTTGTCCTAAATTGGTTCAGCTTATACCTCTTAATGAAAATATTCATTTCTTATTTTATGTTTTTTTCTCATATAACCACTCATTCATCCTTTAACATTCTCATTTTAGACCAATTAATTGTGTCTTAATTTTATTATTTCTTTTGTCATTTAAATTCTAATGCTCTTGTGGCACAAAAGTTAGGTCTAAAATGGACAATAGTTAAACCCTAACGAGCAATGCTATAGTCGCAAATTTGGGACACTTTTGTGTTTTTAATGAATCTCATCTTTTTACTGCCAATGGCATGTTAGAATAGTGGCATATATTCTCACTCTTGGGAATATCCTGGATTTGATACTCATTTGTTAATATTAAAGGGATGTTACCATAAGAGTAACTTTCTACCATTTGAAGGGAAAAAAAAATTTCTTCTCCTTTTATCTTTTTTAATAGGGAAATGCTTTTCTTCACGTTATATTTCCTATTCCCGTCTTGTATGGCTTTGGCCAAATTAGCAATACTCCTATCCATGATAAATTAGACAGAAGAAAGAAAAAGAGAGGGAGAAGAGAAATTTGACTTTTCTTCACCCAAGTAAAAGGAACACGGCTTCCCATGTCTAGACTTCTCTTCCCCAAGCAAAAGCAACATGCATGCCTTCCCACCATTGCTACAAAGTGCAGACTTCTCTTCACTCAAGCAAAGCCAACACGCCTTCCCAGATTTCCCTTTCCCCAAGCAAAAGTAACACGCCTTCCCACCATCGCCGCACAACCATCCTCAAATAACGTTGAGCTCCTCTTATTCTTGTTTCTTTATTGTCAATTGCATCAAGGTCTGCATGCACGGCAATGGTGGATATGCGGAGAGAGAGAGAGAGCAAGGAAAGAGAGAAGCTTGTTTTCTCCATTGTCAGATGCATCAAGGTCTGCTACTGCGATGGAAGCCATGGTCCCATGGCTGGATTTTGGATCTGTAGAAATCAGACTTCCATAGTTGGTTTTCATGCCTGGTTTTATGTGTTTCCAGTGTTCTCTTTCTTCTTTTTCTTCTTCTTCTTATGTGTTTTCACTGTGTTGGGAGAGTTTTCACTTTTTTTTTTTTTTTCAAAGCATTTTGAGTGTTTTCATTGTCTTTTAACTATGTTATGAGTGTTTTCATTGTGTTGGGGAGTGTTTCCACTGAGTTGTGAGTGTTTTCACTGAATTGAGAGTGTTTTCACTGTCTATTTTTTTAGTGTTTTCACTGTCTTTTAACTGTGTTGGGAGTGTTTTCACCAAGTTTGAATTGTTTTCACTGTGTTGGGGAGTGTTTTCACTAAGTAGAAAGTGTTTTTACTGTTTATTATTATTATTTTTTTTTTGTGTTTTCACTATCTTTTAACTGTTTTGGGAGTGTTTTCATTGTGTTGAAAGTTGTTTTCACTGAGTTGCTGCAAAGGACATGTTAGACGGGATTTATATGCAGGATTGGAGCACGGGACCGGTAGCACCGCTCTTTTTAATATGAGAACCACATTTTTATTCCATGATAAAGGAAAAAACTGAGATATAAAAGTGTGTTCCTAATTTGTTAGGATAGATATTTTCTAAACCAAACAAAAAGATTTATCTAAATGTGGCAACTAGCTTGTTAGTAGACTCTTCGTTGTTGCACCGGAGACCTATAATTATCTTCTATTGTGTAGCTCATAGATCCAATGAATTTTTTGGAAAAAAAAAAAAACAACAAACAAACAAAAAAATTTATCTGCTGTCCACTTTTCGGTTGGTAGTTTGGTACCGACGTAAAGGAAGCTAACTCACTTTCATCGACGAGAGAAATGGAATTTCAACAAGGCAACTGAAAAAATTCCAAAGGAAAATTGAACCCGACGTGAATCGAACACGCAACCTTCTGATCTGGAGTCAGACGCGCTACCATTGCGCCACGGATCCACTTGTGAACATTGTGGCTATTACACTTCATTTAATGAATTTCAAATAAGAATGCAACTCCAAGAACATTTTCCTTTCCCACCTACTTTTCAGTTTTATATATATATATATATATAGATATATCACTTTTTCAGTTTTTTTTTTTTTTTCACAACACCCTTTTCTCAATCATGCAGTGGCACCGTGTATTGTGCACAAATTCTGAACCCCTGTATGCCACCTCTAAGTAATACATTATTGTTGGGAATAATTAGTGAAGGCCTCCCAAATAAATTTCATCTTGCATCAAGTTGATCTTAGTTTTTTTTTTTAATTAGTAGTCTTTTTTAAAAAAAAAAACGAAAAATAAAGTCATTAAATTTTAAACATTTGATGATAAAAGACAAATCTAAACTCATAAAGCATTACATCCCTCTCCATGAGTCCCACCAAATTTGTATACACAAATAGATGCCCCGTGCGCTCGCGGGCGCATGCGTGTGTGTGTGTGGAGAGAGAGAGAGAGAGAGTTTCTTCTGAATATCAATAGAGAACTATGAACCAGCCAATCCTGATGAAGTTTGTAATTCCAACTATATTCAAGAGCCACATCCACAGAACAATTTGAGCACAGGTTTTTTAGCACCTGGCACTGCTAAGACTATCTGCTTTCCGTAGTGTATGGACGTGAACAAAAAGGATGTATGATGACATAGTCCCACTTTTGAAGTCTAAAAATGTAAAGCCCTACAGCATTGTATTTTTCAGTGAACAAGAACCGAAAAAAAAAAACCCCATCCATTCAGAAAAATCAACTCACAAGACGCGATGTTGAAAATGATGTACAGAGGCCGCCTTTTCCCAGTAAGACCTTCAACTCTCTGAAGGAACAGATTCCTACACAGCAGGGGGTGAACTATAAGATGGAGCCAAATTCCCATTACCAGTTCTTTCAGCTCCATAAACCATATGACTCAGAAATTTCGTGGGTTGCTGGCTGCGACTGGGTTAGCGGCTAAAGATGTGTCTGTCCATAAACAGGAGGATTTGTCCCCTGAACATAGTTGGCTGGTGCAGGGAGGGCTGGCTGTGGAGGATACCCACTTTGTGCATATATTGATTCAGATGCTATGGGAGGGGCATGGACTGGTTGCTGCCCTCCATAACCCGTTTGGGTGGAACCAGTTTGATCATAACCTGGTTGAGCTGGTGGTGGTCCTGTGTAACTCAGTGAAGTCCCATATCCAGCCTGAGGAAAGGCCATTGTCTGGCTGTAAGCAAGTGGATATGCAGGAAATGACTGAGCAGACGGGGTGGGAGTTGATCCATCTGGTTGAGATGATGGAGTAGTTGGCCCATATCCTGGAGTTGCATATGGGTTCTGCTGATCGAGTGGCGGAGCCTGACTTGAGATGTTTTGTCCATAACTAGTGGGCTGCTGGAAGAAACCTTGACCGTAGCTGTGGCTGTTGACGGGCGGCATCTGACTGTTGCTGTAACTGAGGTTTGGTGGAGAAGACTCTGTTTGATTCTGTATTCCATAGTAATTATATCCAGTGGGTTGAGGTGGAGGCATTGCCGATGGGTTTGACTGATCCCAATCTGACGGGGTGGGAGTTGTTCCATCTGGTTGGGATGATGGAGTAGTTGGTCCATATCCTGGAGTTACATATGGGTTCTGCTGATCGAGTGGCGGAGCCTGACTTGAGATGTTTTGTCCATAACTAGTGGGATGCTGGGAGAAACCTTGCTGGGTTGTAGACTCTGTTTGATTCTGTGTTCCATAGTAATTATATCCAGTGCTTTGTTGAGGTGGAGGCATGACCGATGGGTTTGACTGATCCCAATCTGCTTGCTGGGTTGTAGGATAGTTACCATAGTTTTGGGGAGGTGTAGGATAAGTTCCTGGCAGTGTGTATCCATATCCAGGTTGTTGCACTGAAGGTTGGCCTGGTGGGCCCCAGTTACCAGGAGGGGGATAAACTGGCTGCACGTAGCTACTGGGTCCAGATGGGTTCCTCAAATGGTTCTGTGGGAAAGAAAATGAATGTAAGGAGCAATGAAACAGAACAATTCGAACTAAACAAGAAACTTCATTCCAGAAAATTACAATAAATGGCTACACAACAGTGAAGAAAAATTTTGAAGCATTTATATAAATATGTCTGGAGTAAATAATCTGAAAAACCAAACGCGACATTTGTAATAACTAGATTACAATGGGAAAAAGAATTGAGTAGCTATGGTTGCAATAGGAGTTTTGAAATTGGTCCAATGCAGGCACTCAAAGGTTTAAATTGTCATGTACTAGTGCTGTTTGTGCTTTTGGATGGCACGGGTATAAGGGTATAAATGGATATAATCAGGAGACAGTTTCAAGCATAGTTAAAATATGTAAACTTGTAATTTCAGCCCACTGCCCCACATCCACATTATTTAAAATCAGATTTTAGGATTTAATTTTGGTTTAAGATGACACCAATGCCAAGAACATAATCCAAAATCTTCATGCTGCAGACGCTAATCACGATATCGTGAACAAGATACTGATCATGAAGTGATCCTGGAAAAGTATGAAATTTCACATTTGTAGTGCTAATTCTGCAACAATGTTCTAGAAATCAAAGCGTAAATAGACAAATTTTAAAAACAAGTTATAACAACTTTTCTCACCACTCTGATTAATTCATTGATCAATTCTTTGGCTGACTCAATCTGCTCTTTCGATCCATTTATATATACTATTCTCTCTGTTGATGTATCACCCGGAGGAAGGTGTAGCGGAATAATCTGAAGAAAGAAACATATGTATAATCTAAACAGTATATTAGAGAAATAAAATGACGTTCAAAAGTAAAAAAGAAGTCTACATAAATAGATAAAATCAGACAATGAGATGTGTTGGTGACAGTTTTTGCATTAACTCCTCCAACAGTCCCTCATCATTTTTCCGCCTTAAATCTAAAATGAAGGTACTTCCAGTAACCTCTTCAATTCCAGAACCTATTTATTCTAAACTAGTAACACTAGCTAGTTCAAATCTTTTTGGATCCATGAACCTTAACATTCCATTACCTTCTTCACATCCTAAATCTGTACAGAAAAGTTGGTCTTTAACTTACTCATTATTTTTTTTTTCTTCTCAGCAAAGAGTCAAACAACCTATTCTCACAAACGTTGTATCGTAGTTCCTCCAATCTGAATATATTCTTTTATTTTAAAACCCAACCCATCTTTTCTTTCTTGCATGATTTAGTTCAAATTTTTCAAAGAAAACCTCAAAGCCAGACTATCCTACATCGAATTAGCATTAATATATACAAACTTTAAAAAGGCTCACTAAAAAGACCTTCATATTGCTAAATTAAGCACTAGAATCTAGAAAGTGAGTTGTTATTAATTGAAGCTGCAAGATTAAAATAACAGAACACAATGCAAAGTATCAGTTTGGTATCATCCTCCTTGTTCAAAAAATAAACAAATAAATAAATAAAATACTGTCCTCTAATTACAAACCTGCATACGAGCTCCAGAACTACTTTGCAGACTCTTAATAGTCTCACCCCCCTTGCCGATGAGCAAAGCAACCTAAAAAAATCAGCAGTGCAATATTAAAACCGCAAGTCTTTGCTTAGATTAAAGAGAATATAGTTCAACTACCTTGTTGTTAGGAACTTTCATTACAAATTGTTCAGTTCCAGGCTGCATTGTATTGAATCCAAGATTTGCAGATGGAGCAGAGCTGCCAGCATCTATCTGTTAACAAAAATTCATAAAAGCATAACTATAGACAGATCAGAGCCTTTTTGCTAACATCAAATAGCAACAAGATGATTGTGCAAAGCAATTTGAGCAAAACTGTACCTCTGCAATTACTTCATTTATTAGCTCTTCTGCCCTGCTAATTTGTTCTGCTGTACCCATTAATTCCACATCCCTCGTCAGAGAAGAGGGATCAGCTTCAAAATCCTTGGTTATTTGAATATTGGCCCCTGACTGAAACTGAAGGTATTTAATCGTTTCTCCTCCTCTCCCAATGATCATGCCAACCTGCAGGACAAGAAGTATGAAAACAGAATCCTCATCAGTAGCATGCTAAGAATAAGGA
Organism: Hamamelis virginiana; assembly: GCA_017140935.1. Taxonomy (NCBI): domain Eukaryota; kingdom Viridiplantae; phylum Streptophyta; class Magnoliopsida; order Saxifragales; family Hamamelidaceae; genus Hamamelis; species Hamamelis virginiana. The sequence continues at coordinate 1,833,897 of JAESVK010001359.1, read as the reverse complement.
AGATCTTAAGGAGCAGCAGCGCAATGACCAAGTACCTTGCTAGTTGGAATATTGATTTTCTTACTCGTTCCTTGTAAAGCATGATGTTGACCTTTTTGAGTAGCAAAATGAACTGATCCAACCTGTGAGTTAGTGATTGGCTGACTTGAAAACTTCTGTGCATTGTCTGGATGACAGGAGAAAAGAGGTAGTATAACAAAAATGATTCAGAGAATCATGGAGGGCTCATCTCAGGGCCTCCAAAATACGTGTATCAATATTATAAATTAAAATACAAATGTTATTATAAATGGAATAAAGTAAAACAGCATCTGTAAACAACGGAGTATTTCAGAAACTATATAGCATGGGCACTGATGCAGTATGTACATCTAACAGTGTAATCCAAAAATGTAAAATATGTACCGAAAGTAGAACAAAACAAGCATATTGCAGAAGAATATGATAGTGTAATCCAATAGAATACCAAAAGACCTAAAACAGACAATCCTCCCTGAACATGATTTTCTCAAATCCCTTTTTTTTTTGGGTATGTAAAGATAATTGTAAGAAAGGTCATGTACACAACGAATTTAATAAAGGATACAGCCCTTGACAGAGCTGAACGGTGAAAAAGGATTTATGTAGCCGATCCCATGTAATTGGGATTAAGGCTTTGTTGAGTTGAGTTGAGTTGAATAGTTGTAAACTTGTAAGAAAAAGATAATTCTATTACAAGGGGAAAAAAATGAAGGAAGCCTACCGTCCTGAGATCTACTAAAGCCAAAAAAGGCTCCGCCCAAGCAACAAAAATTCAAAACTACAAGTAAAGAGTCCTATTCACAAGATTTATAGGAGCAAGACCAATGAAAATAAATTTATGAACGGAACAACATGCTCAACATAAAGACTGTCTTGCGCTTATCATCTCTCTTCCTATTCATCTCATCATTGTCTACCCCCCTCAAATCATAACAAACCTATTGAAATCTGTATTCATTTTAGATTCCATTTTAAGAATCCCCAATTACGGTTGTTCTCGCAGCACAAAATTTATATGGGATGCGATTCTTGATAAAAGAGGCTATACAAATCAGCTTCATTCATCTTATATTCTGCAACTTCTTGAATAGCATATACACATACATGACATAAGTGGATACATAAATAGCTAAAACCCTAAAAACCTTCAGAACCGAAGAGTGAAAAAATTACCGGGAACCGGAGGATGAGAAGGAGAGTTTGAGTACAGGACGGGTTCAGAGGAGTAAGCGTCGATACGAGGGCGCTTCGACTCGGCATCGTTGACGAGTCGAGCAGCGATTTCCTGAGCTTTAAGTTTGGCGCGTTCGATTTCGTCTATCTTTCTCTTGCTGCTGCCATTCGTCTCCGAATGAAACTCAGCTTCTTGTCCCATGTCTCAACAGAGTTTTGACTCAGAAAATGGAACTCAGAGTGAGTCTGTGCGGAAAGAGAGGTCTTGAGGTATAAGAGCTGAAAATCAAGAGTCAGAGAGAGAGAGAGAGAGAGAGAGGGAGGGAGGGAGGAAAGAGAGAGGAGGGAAACAGGTATTCGTTAGGCTATTTCCACCTAAACGACGTCGTATTTTGAGAGTCATTTCAAAACAAAATAAAATATGAACTTAAACTTTTCAGGAGTAAAAACACTTTTATGCAGTGTATATTGCCATGTTTTGTAGTTTATTTTATTTTATTTTAAAGTTATCCAATAAGAATATATATATATATATATTTTAATTGGATTAGCAATGTGATTCATAAATGGAACACGCGATAAATTCTTAACGAAAATAATATTCACATATGGTTGTAAAATGACATAGTATTAAATTGCCATGTGGGCAAAATAAGTTAGATTAAAGACACTTTATTACTTTAATATCATATACTTTTGTACTATCGTTAATTGAGTCTAAATAAAAAATATATATAATAATTTAGTTGAAATGTTTTAAAATTTCGATTTGTATCAAATAAAATTAAAGTGTTTAATAAAAAAAAAGATTAAGAATACTTTAGAGATAATCTTTTAAATTTGGTTCAAATTTTGACATTATACTTTGTTCCCAACTGATAGAAATGTCCCAACTATTAAAACTACAATAATTAAATTCAATATTACATTGTATCGTGTTAATTCAATTATGATTCAATACTCATTTAACCTGTACATTAGGGTTTTTTTTTTTGTTTTTTTTTTATTTTTTTTGTTTGTCCTCAAGAAGACCCTGGATAGATCCTGTGACTAAATGACTGGACAGTTCATCCCATTTTGACACAAAATTTAAAGATTAGAACCAAAGATTTCCACCTTGCAAAAAAGGAAATGAAAACACTAGGCCACAAATTTAGTCATGAATTCTTTCACATTAGGATTCAACAACTCTTGTAAAGCAGGGCCATCGAGCCAGATTCTGAGCAGACAAATTTATCCATGGTCACAAAGCAACAGTATTCTAAAAACTAACCATTACAATCTAAACATATCCCAGCCATTGGATCTAGGCCATATTGAGGATGTAATCTACAATTGATGTAAGAGTAATGTTTGAGAGTCTAAAAATTTTGTGATGTCTGAGCATTACTTAAGCCAAAACTTTTGTGATAGTCATAACATAGACAACATTACAACCATATGCTTACAATACTACACCCTAACAAGTTCCACACGATGCGCTGCTCCATCCCCTTCTTCCCTTTCTCCCGGCTGATATCCCTGACTTGTTGAACATGTTGATCATTCATCACGACCACCCCAGGAATCAAAAGCAGCAAGTTAGCTGAACTTTGTAACCAAAACTGAATCCTGTTTGGATAACTGATTAATGAACCGTTTGGATCGCCCAACCACACCAATCTAGATGGGTGAAAACATGCATCACCTGGATCAAATCAACAAAACTTTAAAAAGAGCACAAGATCAGTCAGAAATGAATCAGCAGAACTTGATCATGAAAACAACCTTTATAATCATGAAGATTTCCAGAAATGGACAAGAAAACAGGATGGTGGTAATTTTGATGTATAATTAAAGGACATGTGAAACAGAACTAATTCGCTAACTAAAACATTATCGCAAGTGATGGATACCTCATGGCTCCATCGAAAGGCAGGAATCATAAGTTGCCCCCAAAAAGGAGAAGAATAATAATTTTCTGTTTCACAAGTTTATATACATAAGGTCCTTGATTTGATAATGCTTTCCATATTTTATCAACATCTACCACATAAGCTTACATGTTTTATCAAAATCTACTACATAAGCTTCAGAACCTGAGGTGGGTGCAAAGTTCGAACCCACCGAGTATGTTATAGTATGATACCATACAGCTATATACCCCATCATGACTTTTCTCATCATCTCAACCCACACTCATTTTGATGACTGGGTTAGGGATATCTCATGACAGCATGAATGAAGAAGACATGTCTGAATGGTTCATTTATCATTGCCCAGCAGAATTTGTAAAATATGCAAGTTTATCCGCATAAGATGTACAACACCATCATCTTAACTCACTTATCAAATTTGAATAATAAACCTCTCTACACATAATCCCCAAGGATCAGAATCATTTATTCACCATTCAAATTGACTTTTTGTGTCATCCATGTTTTACTAAGTCCACAATTCAATTATTTCTTATCATGTATGCCATGCAAGCCAACTATTACATTGATTAGATACTAATAGTTATTTGATCCATAAACTCGTATTTCTAAATTAAAAAAAAAAAAAAAAAAAAAAAAAAAAAAAAAAAAAAA
>JAESVK010001359.1:1815836-1830033 GCA_017140935.1 Hamamelis virginiana | reverse complement strand
AAAAAAAAAAAAAAAAAAAAACCTCAAATTTATGGATGAAGCAGTTCTTATTCTCCAATCGGCTTGGCATTTGGCAAGTGCATGAGGAAAATGAAATCCAAAAGTGGGTTTCCCAAAAATAAGTCTCACAAAAAGGTTACTGAGAATTGTGTAAAAAATTGTGTATTATGATCCTATCTCAGTTGCAAAAGACTAATAAAAGATAAACATTACAAATGAAAGTCCAGAAGTGTATTTAGACATCATGTCTTACAAGTAAGCGGGTGATTGGAAGCAATTTGACTTAGTGTTGTTACAATGTGAGAGAGGGGACGGGAGGGACAATTCCATACCTGCTCTCAAGTGTTCTAGCCGATAAATTTAGAGGTTATTTGATTCAGAATGAGTTCCATTCAGAGAATCCTGCTGCAATGTAGTTTCCGATGTCTTTCGGGGCCTTCTATACCACAAAAATGCAAACCATAGAGTCCTCAATAATCCCCCATTTGCAAAGTGTGGAATAAATATGCGCCCCCAATATGGGTAATATGGACCTGGCAATTTCAGTAACGTGAAGAAAGTTGCAATGGCAATCAGATGCCAGGGAACTTCAGAATCCTGACAATCAAACCAGACAATAAACTACTGTAAAATACAGTCCTGTCATTTTTTTCCCGTGAAAGAATGGGTCTATGTATAATAATTCAACATAAAAAAATAAAAAAATAAAAAAAAATGGACCCTTTAACAAAACCTGCTGCTGAGAAAGGGGGCACCACTCCAAGTGCAAAGACAATGGTGTCCCTTTTAAATACCATTCATTGCTTTGCATTAAAGGGTAATTTTGGGTTTTTAATGCCATCGATTTAGTTGTGTCTGAATCAGTAGCAACGTAAAAATATATATATATATATATATATTGGGAACCAAAGGGGTGATCCAAAGTCAGTCCATGAACAGCACAGTAGTAGATCTGCAGTTCCCAATAGTACCTATCATCCAATAAGATCATCCTAGCCAGTCTCTACAATTTCCAGAATAGACAGACATTAATGATTTAGAAACAATCTTTGTAGTTAATTTCATGGGCTAATTTTCAGTGGAGATATTCTAGGTGACATCCATCAAATGGAGCAAAAATAGATGATCCTGAAGCTCCATGCTCCCCCATTTAAATCCCAACATGTGGCAACAAATCAAATTCTCAGTTTTTTCTGTTACATAGGGATTTGAATGTCAGGAGCAAATGATATTTTTCAGCATCGGGTGTTGGCATTTCCCACGAATGTGGACACATGTTAAAACTTACAAGTCTTCAGTGGACCATCATTATGGTCTACCCAATTGGTGCCTAATTAGTTAATTGATGGAACATGAGTCTTTCAACCGAATCAACCTTGAGAAATGGAGATAGTTCCAAGGCCGTCTCTCTTAAGACCCCAGCAACAGCAATGCCAATGAGTAATGGAATAGGGGTAAGGAACAATTTCTTTTCATGTGCACAGTAAGACATCTCGCTAAGACAGGAAACTGCCAGTAAAGGTACGCTTAAGTATTTGACGACCACCAAGATAAGATCAAGGATGATTTGAATGAAGTTCTCCAAAGCTCTGTTCCAAGGGAAGCTTTTGACTGGCTGAGGACAACTATCCCAAAATTTTCTTGCCTTGTCTATTATATGATCCAAATTTATTTTCCCAGGGTCACCTGACTGTCCTGCAGTCATGTTTATTGCGCATGAGATACTGGACCTGGTATTCTGAAATACCACATTTGGTTTTGAACTTGAAATGCAGCTGTGTGTCATACTAAACCGTGACCACCCCTGCTACAACAAAAAGAAAGTTGTAAACTAAATATTTCAAAACAGCAAGAAATTCAAATGAAAAAGATGACAAGCGTCTATAAATTTGTTTTAACAGCCAACATATAATATAATTGATATCTTATTCAGAAAATCACAACGGAACCACTTTTATCCATATCAACCACAGTACAGGTAAAGTAATCCGAAATCAAACTAACAAGTTCTTCCATATCAGCCCAGCCAAGTTGTTGCTGATTACCCATCTCATATTTACTAGAACCGCCCTTTAGACTGGTTGGATAGGTTTTCAATATTTTGATTCTGAACCTTGTCTAAGGAAAGAAAAACAAAGACCAGAGAAATATACAAGTGTGCATGTTTCAGTCCTAATTAATGTATAAAAAAGTCATAACCTGAAAAATCTGTAACCAGCATATAACAACTAACTAAATCAGCACTCATCATTCAGCAAATCTTCTAACCATCTTCATCACTTCCAACATTTTAGTAAGAACTAAGAAGTGAATTAAAAATAGATGCATGTTTCTGAGTTTTCCTGAAAAATATCAGGAATTTGGAGAAAGAGAGAAAGATCATATGAAGATCTGCACGAAGTGCTTCTTTGCTGAGATATGACCTAAGGTATTCTGTTCTATATTTTGGCCAGTAAAAGGCTCCCCTAGAATCATCATGAATGAGGTAATGATGCTATATATTTTTTTAAAATTATATGAAAAGGAACATAAAGTAGTCAACTTCATGACATCTGTTAGTGGACTAAGAAAAATTAACCGATTTTGCAAGCTTGTCAACAAAAATACAAATGGGTATCTAAGTTGAACAAAACCCCTCAAATAAGTAGGTTCATGCCTTGTGCCTTCACAAAAGAATCTAATTTGCAGAACAAGGCTAGTTAGACAACCACAATATAAATACCATCAAATTCAAAACTAAGGACAAAGTTTCAACATGCCAAAGAGATACTACCATAAAGAGACACTACCATGCATAAGTCCCAAAGAAAGTGGACAAATAGGATTTTAGAAGTGAATTCCTTCCCTTTGTAGAAGGTAAATAACAAGATTGAGAAGGAAAATGATGCTTTAGACTTCTTTACATGGAAGAATAAAATGAAAATAGCATATGGTAGGATATGATTACTCTCTATTTTAGTATAAAATGGAAATAGCATGTGGTAGTATAAGATTACTCTTTATTTAAGTACTAGCATAATATACTTCAATCTTAAGAGATCAAAAACTCAAATTATTGAAGCTTGGAAATTATACAAGTCTTGGCTATCAATTTTTTTTTTTTTTTTTGGGGGGGGGGGTGGGGGGGGCCCATTGGCAAATAGAAGTTTCAGATTTCCTTTCTTTATACCTTTGTTTACTAAAATCTCCCAAAAAAAGCACTGGACTGTGTTTGTTTCTGCAGAAAGTGAAATCAATGAAAATGAGTTTTATCAATGCTGCTGGATGAAGTTTGCATCATCATATATATATATATACATGTATAGTTCTAGCATCATATAACACGAACTATTGAATTCAACATACATAACTGACCCATTTCCCCTCAAAAGCAACACCCCAGAAAAACTAAGCTGTCTACATGCCCGGAATTTCTTGATATACAAAAATTATAGAACTCAGCATCAACATCATTAAAATTGTCTTATTCCTCCCAATATAGACATATATATCCGTTTCGTGATGGTACAAACTTTATAAATAGTTAATTTTCTAGACCCATTTCCATGATATACTTTTCCAATTGACCAAACGCATCCTCATATAAACATAAGGAAAATAGAGCCCAAAAATCAATAGCAAACCCAAATACGAATAAGACCCATATATTCCAAACATATAATCTGCAGATACTGAACCAGAAAAGTTGAAATAGAAAACATAATACACTTGCCTTGAACCTTGGACGAACAAAAGGATTGGTTCTAAGAGCCATTTTAGAGGAAGGTTGGATATGGGTGGAAGCAGATAACAAGCGAGAGGGATAAGGTGATGCCATTTCTGATATACTTCAAACCCTTTTGAGCAATTAGCAGAACAGAGATTTATATGATTAATTCCTAAAAAGAGGCCATGTTTGAAGTTGCTACAGAGACGAAGAAATTGAACTATTGAAGGATAAGATCTCGAAACCCTCCTCTTGAGTTCTTCAAGTTAAGTTATAAAAGTTTCATTTGCAGGGTTTAAGGAACTAGGCCAGCCAAGATTTAGTACTGGTGTTGCAGTGTATGAGTGGTGTGGATGCATTTAGTTTGGAATCGCAACCGTTCACATCTTGTTCCTTGATCAATAGCAGTACTATATGGAAAATGTGACTCCATCCATCAAACTCATTCTGCTTTAGCCAAATTTTTCGCGTCAATCAATCGTCTTTATGATTTAAAATATATATATATATAGTTGATACTATAAGGCTGGTTTTACGTAAAATTACGTAAGATCAGCTCTATATGACCAATTTTAAATGACAGTACACAAAACTTACCGTTGGATTAGATGTCTCTCCTTTGTATGTCATGCCTACAAAAATTGACAGTGATTCGACAGTTGGTTTTTGAAATACTTGTCATTAAAAAAATGGTGATATTTTGAAGAACAAATAAGTTGCATATTTTCACAATGACATATTTTAAAAACCAACCGTCGGATCACTGTGATTTTCGCATGACATATAAAGGAGGGGCATCTAATCGAACAATCAGTTTTAAGAACTGTCATCTAAAATTGGCCATATGAAACCGACCTTACGCAACTTTACATAAAGACGGCCTTATACTATCATTCCTATATATATATATCACTTTAATTTATATGAACCACTCATCGGGTGTCAACTATGGTTGGTAAAAGTTAGTGGAAGAAATATGTAGGTGAAATAGTATTGCTCATTTGGATGAAAAATAAAAATTAAATAAAACAGCATTGTTGATGCTGTATGTCCCGAAAATTTCTTTCAAAAAAGTACCACAATTGATTCTAGGTCCTTTATTTTTTTTTTATGAAAGAGTGAATTTGCTAAAAATAAAGGACTTGATCATTTTCCATAACATCTAAAATACACTTTTAGAATATATATATATATATATTTAGAGATGTAGCATTAACCTACTTCAATCTAATTGCAATACAAGAGTTAATTCTTAAGCATGCTATTCTTTCCAAAACTTTGAATATGTATTTTTTTTCCCAACCTTAATACTACATCCTATCATTATTCATCAACCGAAAGTATTAGAATCAAGCTTGGGCAATTTTCATGAATAATCCTAAGTTTCCAAAATATTACGGCTACGAATCCGATCCAAAACATATTACGGCTATACACCTATTACTATTTTTTTGGACGAAATTATCCTTAAAATTGAAGTTTGACCAATTTGTACAGGATCTCCAATTTTATGTATAATCCACAAAAATAAACAAAATCCCAAATCCTCAATTTATCTAATAATTATCAATATTGTTAAGAATCTCCAATCCACTTTATGTCACGTCAACATTTAATGCTGGTCATTCAATGTCCCACGAATTTTTTGTACAAGATCTTCAATTTTATGTATAATCCCCAAAAATAAATAGAATCATCAATCCCCAATTTATCTAATAATTACCGATATTGTTAAGAATCCTCAATCCACTTTATGTCACGTCAACATCATGCACGTCATTCATTCAATTTGCACTTTCCAAGAACATCAAATCAATCAAATCTGGTCTACTCTATTGCGTATTCTTAGTAATATAGGGGATTGCTAATTATTTGTAATTATTGTGATTCTTTGTATTATTGGGGATTATACACAAAATTGGGGATTGTGTTAATTATTGGGGATTCTTCAATTTTTTTAAAAGAAAACCGTATCAAATTTTGACCATTTCAATGGTCAAATTGTAATTACCCATAAGAGTGGAGGGTATTTATGTCCTAAAAAACTATTTTCGTAATATGTTTTGGATCGAGTTCGTAGCCGTAATATTTTGGAAACTTATGATTATTCATGGAAATTGCCCATCAAGCTTTGATATCTTGATTATTTGATGTACAAAATTTACGGATGATTTAATCCATCTCAAAGAAATAATTTAGGACCAAAGCTTAATAGGAATAAGCTAAAAATATTTTACGTTGTGGGGAAAAAAATTAACTTTTTTTTTTAAAAAAAGAACCTGCCTCTTTAGCTGATTGTTGATGTGATAATTGATATATATTTACATTAAATGAAAAAAAAAATGTTATTAAATCAACATACCTTCTTGAACTTAAAAATATTTTTAGAAATCATCTTGAACATAAGGTGTTTTTTTTTTTAAATAAAATAAAAATAAATTCATTTAAGTAGACCGATAAAGTATCGATACCTAGTACATTAATTAATTAAAGGGCATTTTAGATCAATAATCCCAAAATTTTTGGAATATTATATGAATGAACCTAATCCAAATATAATTATGAAAGCAAACCTATCACAGTTTGTTCGACCAAAATAACCTTCAAAAGGTCAAAAATTGACTTTGACTTTTAATTTTGCACATAATTCTCAATTATCAATTTTACACGGAATCTCCAGGTTTACAGATAATTCTCAATTCCTAATACATCAAATCAATATTTATTGCCCGTCATTCCATGTCTCCCACTATTAAGCGTGTAATAATAGTTTGTACAGGAGATTGAAAATTTTTGGTAGAATTGAGAATTTTATGTTAATTTGTAAATTAAGAATTATATATTAAATTGAAAATTCAGTGCAATATTGAGAATTATTAACAATTTTTTTTTGACTTTTTGATAATTTACGTGGTAAAATGGTTATTATTTTTTGACTTTTTGACTAAAGAGCCTGCGTTTCTGTTAGCCAGAATTCCACCCATGGCACGGGTCAGTTTAACCCTGCACATAAACAGTCTAAATGAAATATTAAATCAGAGATCAACTAGCAATTAGCCAACACTTCTGTTTCAAGACAATAGGGAGACAAAATTCTAATTGAAATTAGAAGATTATTCAAATAAAGAGGTAGGGTCTGCATATTATTGATAATTATCCCATCTATAACACAAAAAAGGGATTCCCCTCAACCATAACCAGCTGATCCGCCACCCACCTCATTTTATGATCAACGCCATCGAATTAGCCATCTACCATCTGAAAAACATACATAGTTTCTAAATAAAATTACATGTTCCTAAAAATATTCTTCACAACCGTAACATGCTTTCAAGAGCTTTTCAAAACAGCATAGAAGACTTTGACAACAGAGATTCCGCATCATTGCTACCTGCAATAGCCAGTAAAGTATCAACTTGTAAAGCAGATAGGTGACGAAACAACCTTCATTTGAATATAGCAAGGCTTCAGTGTTTTTATTTTCGCATCAACTCCACTCTTCCAAACTCAAGACCAAAACAAAAATTTTAAATTTGTCTCAGCTCATGGAAATATTGGAATGATTGTGCATAAACTGGTCAAAATGAATGCAGTAAGAAAGATGGTCACTAGAGCAGATGATAATGTGAATCATACATGATACGCCTCAAATGGAGGTTTACCCACTGCATGCCACAAAAGATATTGGGCCAAAATGTTAACACACCAAGAGAAGAAGAGTTACACATCTACACTGGCCTCGTCAACTAAAACTATGTTGTCAATAAGCATCACAAGGTATACATTTGAGTTGGCACAGAGTAGAAGTTAATAGAGAGTTTGTAAGATGATATGGACACATATAACACAGACCAAAGACTGCACTTGTAAGAAATGATAACTGATATGGTCCTGGTTAAAGGGACCATAAGGACAGCCCAAAAGAAGGCGGATCAAGGCTGTGGGAAAAGACATTGGGGCATATTGTTTTTCTTTCAAGAGAGTAGATGTGCTCCAAAACTGGCAACAAAGGATTTGTGTAGCTGACCACAAGAATTTTAGATGAAACTTAGTTAAATTAGTTGACGCTCACATACTCACTCATTTTGTTGATGAAATGGAAGAATGTGCTAAGGAAACAGCGGCAGGTAAAGGAGCCCAGTATTCTCTGGAAATCCCATCATCAAGTTAAGATTCTGTAAAGCTTGACCAGAAGCTCCCTTCACAAGATTATCAATCTGCAGCAAGGTCGTTGAGCTTAGCACAATAAACAATGGCATTAAATATCCTTTATACTAGAAACAGGGAATTTTTAGCACGATGGTGGATAAAATCTAAACATACAACAGATATTATTATTGCTCTTCCAGGAATTCGATCGGGGAAGACATTAACAAAACAATAATTAGACCCTCGAACATTTCGAGTGTGAGGAACAGCTCCTTTCTCCAGCAAAATCACAAATTCTTCATCCTGCAACCAAAATAAAATCACCAAAGAAAACAGACAAATATTATTAAGCCAATAAGTGATATATATGCACATGAGTCCATGTGCATTCTATAGGAACTTTGAACTGAGCTCCAAAGGCGCCAGAGGAATTGAAAGGGCATGAAAGATTTCTTAGGCCTTCCTACAGATCAAAGATGCGTCTGCACAGGTAGATCAAAAGTAATCCAATAAACCGTCTAAACCATTAAACCCTTTGGACCATTAAAAATAATACCTAAATAGGGAAAAAGTTCAAGAATGATACTTTAGTTAAGCTAATTAGGATTGTTGAATTGACTAGAAGATCCTTTGCACCATGATGCAGGTCAATCTATCACTTGACAGGTAATTAGGGTATAGCTGTTTCATATTTACCACCCACTGACAACATTTGCCCTTGTGAAGGTGTGTGGGTGCCTTTCCTTTTTCTTTTTTCAAATTTCAATGTGGAGATACTAATCCCAGATTTGATCAGGAATGGATCAGAGCAACACCCAACAAGTAAAAGAAGCATGAAACCAGTTATAGGATGAAAGATGTACCACATAGGAGATCCTCAGTTGTTGGTACAAATCCTCAATCGTCACTCCTGGAGCCATTTCCACATATATAGTTGATTGCATACCACGGCTCTATAAGACAGTAATAGAATACAATACTTAACTGTTTAGTGAGAATCTATACAAAGAAATTAAGATAAGGTATATCTGAGTGTAACTATTACCATTGGCATTAGGTGAGGAGTGAAGCTAACAGTTAATTTTGAATGTGCAGCATCAGCTAGCCCCTGTTCAATTTCTGGAACTGAAAACAAAAACAGAAAACAGATTACTGTCTCTTGTTATCTAGTATATATAAATTGTTTGTGTTTGAAGTCACCAAATTACCGACTAATAAATCATGAGAAACTTTTAACAATATTGGACATTTAAATAGGTCCTGAAAGAACGAAAAACCAGCTAGTTTATAAGCACAGACCAAAAATCCCAGAGATCTAAGAGATTGAACAGAAATCTTTTGTATAAAGTGACCTATGTCACTATGTGTAGGCAGTCACTTGGAGTACAGTTACTGAAAGGTTTCTGTTTGTCAATCAACATATTTATTCCCAAATTTCAGGTAAACTAGGCAGTGGAGCAACATCAGTAACTTTTCTCTAGACACATAAATCTTAATGTGATTTAATAATAAACTCTAATGAATCGTATATATATAAAACCAAGAGAAATTCATGGCCGAGCATCATTGTGCTAATAGAACCGAGTACGAATGATTTTTGTTACCATCCAAAGGAAATAAACCATCATATTCAAAGAAAAGGGAGGGGTGCACAGGCATTTGGAGAAGAATGTTGATCAGATTGTGAGAAATTTTACAAGCTAGGAAGGGATAATATTGGCTACAAGTTTGAAGATTTCAAATGATATTTCAAATATATATATTTTTTTCCGATATTTTCTTTTAGAATCAGCAAATTTTCAAGATATCACTCAATATGCTTTCTAAAATCACTATATACTTTAAGATAAAAATAACTTCTCTTCCCTGCATATTCTCTTTTAATAGTTTCTTAAGAAGGCATCCTTAGTATTCAATGTCCCTAGCATTAACTGAAAATGGTTGATGCAGAATTTTACTATGTTATCGAAATTGTTGCCCCATCAGCCTCTCCCATTATTTGGTGACGTAATGGGTATGCATGACAGCATGACTCTACAATTTCTGCAGCTATAGTGTTCAGACTAATCCTTCTTGTATATAATTACCATATTAACTAACCAAACCCTGCCCATTATTTGGTGATGTAATGGGTATGCATGACAGCATGACTCTACAATTGCTGCAGCTATAGTGTTCAGATTAATCCTTCTTGTATGTAATTACCATACTAACTAACCAAACCCTGGCCATTTTCCTAGTGTTTAAAAAATCATTGAACAGCTCAAGTCAAAAGGCCAATCATTTTCTTCTATAAAATCATGTATGTCAATAAGAATACCATCTGGGCCAAAAATCATTCATTTATTTCAGTCAATTAGCCCCCCTCCCTGCATAAGCATCCCTTTATCATAAAAACTAGGGTTAATGACATTTTACCTTCAACTTGGGGGTGAATACCAATGTGGTCCTTAAACTTTAGTTTTGCTCGATTTAGTCCATGAATTTTGAAAGTTGTACCAATGTATGACATTGACTTACGGAATCGGCATTCCATCAGTTAAATATCATGTGCGACTCGTGGCTGTTTACGTGGCAGCCACATGAGTCTGACGTGGCAGCCAAATGGATCTGAGGTGGCTTAAGTTGGCTTATTAATGACAATTAGTACTTTCAACTTTGGGTAAAATACAAATGTGGTCCTTAAATTTAGTACCTTCAGACCCACGTGGCCACCACGTAGATAGGCATGTGATCACACGTGATATTTAACTGATAGAATGTTGATTCCGTCAGTTAATGTCCTACAACTTTTAAAGTTCATGGACTAAATCGAGCAAAACTAAAGTTTAGGGACTACATTGGTATTCATCCCAAAGCTGAAGGTAGTAAAATGTCATTAACCCTAAAAATCACCATGCATCTAAATTTCGAAACAATTGCAAATAGCCCCATCCAGCTCCTCGTCTCTTCATCATTAACCAATACTCTCTAGTCCCTAACTGTCTCCCTACACATCATCACATATACAAAAACCAAAAGCATAACATTCTAACATCAATAGTGTAGCAAAGTTGAAAACCTTATTTAGCCATGCATATTTTTATATTAGATCTAGGTTAACCAACCGTTGTAAATATTTAGCTTAATGAAGATTCAATGATATCTAACCATTCATTACGATAAGCTATCATATTCCCACCAAAACAATGATGTACAGATTCATTCAGCATGTTACAATTGTTCAATCTAGAAAAAGGTAAGACTAGGAATACTGAAGGTATGCAAAATGAGTGTGAACAGACAGATTAATTTCTTCCATCACATCATTATGACTTGATTGTGTATAGACTCATAATGTAAAAGATTCAAATTTCTAAAGTATTATACTTACCATGACGATGTCTTGTAATACCATATGAATGAATGCCTTCAGCTATTTCAGTGTACAAATTTGCCTCCTTGGCGCCACGTCCTGCACTATATACCTAATATTAGAACCTGCACAAGCAATGCTGCAAATAGCATCAAGATTATATTGGCGAAAATTTGCAACATTAGACATAATACTAACCTGCTCCACTCACACCAGATTTTGCGTCAATAATGATATTTTTCAATTCAATGAGATTAGCCTGCAAGCCAAAGGCATACCAGAAAACCTTAGGGCACTTGATGGTGACAATTGAAAAGAAGAAACGGACAAAACAACATCAGGCTAGCAATTATACAAGTAGAAATTTTCAGTGGAAATGGACAGCTCAAAGTTTAAATCTAGAAAACAAATTACATGTGTCCAAAAGAATTCTGTAACATATGCATCCCAAATACTGTAAGCCTCCAGATTATAAAAGAAATTTCAAGATGTCCTATTTGGGAGATGGATTGTCAGTATAAATATGGAATAATTAAAATAATCAAGGAGATCTTAAAATCAAAAAATCAATTTGAAATATTTTGGAATCACCTATTCATAGCATGTCAAGAGTCTATATTCAATTCTTAAAGTGTACTTCATCGTTAGGTTACCTTGTTCAGTTGATCTTTTGTAGGTATCCACAGTATGCTCCCCTTTACTGCTATTAATGACTGTTTATACTCTTAAAGATATGGAAACTTTGTAAGCAAGGCTTTTTCTCTTATTCTTTTTTTTTTTTTTTCCATGGACATAATCTAAGCATGCCTTCTTGTACAACCTTTATATAGTGGATGCCACAGCTAGTTACAGTTCACATATTGAATTGTAAAATAATTTTACCATTCACTGCTTCCATTACAAAAGGCGTAAAATAAAATCAGTGATATAAATTGACACAATTCCTATTGCTTCTGAAAATGCATCTAAAAGTTAAAAAAAAAAAAAAGGAAAAAAGAAAAGAAAAGAAAAGAAAAAAAGCATTGCTTCCTCATTAAGGGCTTATCAATAACTTAAACATACTTGCACTAGAAATTCAATAACCAATCAGATATCTATAGTAAAATTTTATAGACAAAATAATAGACACAAACCTTTATCAAGGGAACAAGAGGAAGCTGAATGGACGTTGGATAACAACCAGGATTAGCAACTAGACGTGCATCCTTAATGTCTTTCCTGAAAATCTCTGTCAAACCGTATACAGCTTCTTTCTGGGTTCAAAGAGAATGAAAGACTTGTTACAAAAGCAAAATGTAGAACTTAGATACTTTTCAACGATAGTGAAACCAAAAGATTCATGTTATTACGCACTCATTCCCCACAATAACAAATAAACTGTGCCACAGTTAAAGAGTTAAGTGTACTTGGTAAGCAATTCTGTTGTGACTAGTGAGTGATGCTTAACTAAATCAAGATTTAGATCTGGGAAGTATTTAGGTCAGCAAGGTGTAAATTTTTATTTTTTTTATTTATTTTTTTGCCAAACAGTATGGTGCAAACATTACTACAAGAAATAAATTCTAAAACATCAATTATGCTCAATTCATTTCTCATGGACTGAGATCATCTCTTGAGAAATATAAGATTGCAACCTTTATGTGCTGAGGATGGAATACAAATATCATGAACAATGAAGATTATATATAATCTTTTAACAAAATCCCACAACAATGATCTTGAATTAAGGCCATGCAAACACTTCAGCCCGTTAAATACCACTAGAAAGCAAAATCCTTCAGTCGCATAGACTCTAATTTATCACCAAGTTTAGAAACAGCATTCAGCAACTTGAGAACACAAGGAGAACTTCTTATGTATGCTCAGAACTGAGCTTATTGACCTAAAAACCAATGGCAATACAAACAACAAATCAAGTCCTAGGTCCATACAAAGAATTTCAACAACCAAATGCTTTGAATGCACTGATAACAAGTGGGATAGAAAATTATTAACAATGCTAATGGCTAGCCTACAGAACACTGACAACCATCACATCATCATCCAACAGCAACAGACTGTCCCATTTCAATTGATAACAAGCTCCTGTAATGAAGATATTAGTGTGCTTACAGCAAGGGATCACTCGTGACCCATTATAACTTCATAAAAAACAATCAACCTCAAAAACTGAAACTTAAACCTTTTCAATTAGAACAACCCCTCTGTGATGAATTTGCAGGAAAGAACTGATAAAAACTTACTTGAGTTCCAAAAAATAAAGGGAAAAAGACTGGTATTAAAAGGAAGGAAATGAATCTGCAAGTGGGCTTACATCATTGAGAAGGTTATGTCACCATGCACAGATGCTACATCAGCCAATTATTGCATTTGTGAGGCCAATCAATATAAGTCGTCCAAGGCTCTGTAGCTCTAGTTCCAGATGCAAGTGTAAATTTGATTTTAGAATTGGATTTTCGAAGCACAATGAGAAAAGAGAAAGAGGGTGGAAGGAGGTAGAGAAAGAATAACTCAATCTCCTAAAATTATCTATATAGATGCGGTCTGGCTAGAATACATACAAAATAGGACATCGAATCAAATACCCCTGAAATACAATGTAATATCAACTGATATACCATGGAAGATAAGACAACTCTCCTCCTCAAAATCCATACTCTACACAAGGAACTGAGGCTTCATAACTGCTATCCTTTATTATGTGGTGGGGCGCATTGCTTTTAGAACAAACAAATCACGAACAAAAACGAGAAATAGCATTTAGGATAACTCTGCAGTCCTTGACAGGATTATTTATAATAATAAAAAAAAGACATAATTGCAGATACCATATTTGTAACAGATTACATTAGAAGGAAAACTTCCAAACAAGAGAGATCAGATATAAGAAATACTGGGAAGGAGTTGCTTAAAGAAGGATGTCCAAGCATTCTATCTCCATTATACAGAAGGTCCTTGCCTGATTAAAAACCTCCACTGATTTTGGT
>JAESVK010001359.1:1794898-1815736 GCA_017140935.1 Hamamelis virginiana | reverse complement strand
TGCATGCACTTGTGAACAGAAGTCCTCAATAGTACAAAAAAGCAATTGATCGCCTTGAATAATGTAATAATTAGTGTATGTTTGTAAGGATATACGACATATAAGAGAAGGAGCAGTAGGAACAATTGCAAACTACATATAATTAGATGATCACCAATAATTAATATTGAATAGTTACTTAGGCAAAAAATCTAAATTTACTAGAAATTCAAATGGCTATAATTAATTTTTAAACAGATGGAAGGATTCTTGGACACAGCAGAAGTCTTTGTAGTGGGGTTTAGGAACACATAGAACAATACCCTACCTGCAACTCTGGTGCTCTGTGTGGCTGACCGTACCATTCTTCATATTCAGCAATATCTTGCAGCCGAAAGTCCTGCAGAATCATCTTAAATTGCTTTGATATGGAGAGAGCTTTAGATTTTAAAAATAACAAAAGGATGTACGTAAAAAGAACAGCAAAAGAATGCAAAGTAAGAAAGTGTGCATCCAAAGCATACTGCAGAAAGATCTACAATCTTTAACCCTTTGGGAAGACCTTTGATGATTTCCTGTAAAAGAAATGACAGAGAAATTGATAAATAAATAAAAGAAAGTGGCAAGCTCAATATCTATCATTCGATAATATGATTAGCAAGTACCTGAACATTTTCTTCGTTTTCATTAAAATGCATTCAACGGTTTTGTACATTTAGAAAGATAAAGCTCAACAGGCCAAAAAATGCTGATTAAATAAGTAAAAAAGATGTAGTGGAAATAAGAAAGAACCTGAGTGGTTCCATGTGGCAAACAACAAAATACAGCATCCACATCAGAAAAATCTGCATCCTTAATAGCAATCATATCTGGCAAGTCCTGCAAACATACAGGAAGAAAATCATTGTACTTTCATCATAAAGTTTTGAAAACCATGGCAAAGCCTGACAATGATATGTAAGGGAAAAAGGAAATAAATTAAGAAAATAATTTCTCTTAGAAGACATTACTTTGGAAGGAAACAAATAGCTATAACTCCCAACTATTTCAGGGCTACCCATGCATGCAGAGCTATAAGAAAACACCTGACATAAATTTCAGGCTGCCTTCAGTGTTGCGTAGCAACAGAACAAGTGACTCCTACTTTTATCCTTCCGCTATTTTGATGTCTTAATGATATAGTAACATAGGATTCAATCTTTAGGATATTTCTGTAACAAACACAATTCTATTTTTCAGATTGATTCATTAGACATTCTTTGTTGATTTGCATGAAACACTGATACGTTGCCCAGAGGTGAATTATGAAATACCAATTACCAAATAAGTGTAAACCAATAAAAATGGAGCCTGTGACATATATTATAGCATCAATGATACGATATCCTGAATCCATATCAAGCCACTCTGACCAGCCTGACTGAATTGGGTTTTTAAAACACTGTTTTGACCATAAATGGTTGAAGCTCCATAATCAAATTAACCAGAGCATCAAATAACTGGTACAATCATACAAATATACAACATATAGTATAGTAGAGAACATGTTGAAGCAAATATAAAGACAAGGTTTACACAGGAACTACTTTAGCCATTCTGACCGATTATTATTATCACAAAAGTCCACATTTGGGCTTTTAAACTTGTGAAACAACCAGAAAATATAAATAAACATACTTGTGTAACCAAATGAGGAAATACAGATCCAATTGACCGGCCAGCTTTTCTATCAGCAGTCATCACGGTAATGCCAAAGTACGGATGGTTTGCCAGGAGACGAACAATCTGCCAGAAGAGGATCATCTCATATGTTATGTACAACACAATCAATTCACAGATGGCTAGATAAATATATACTGCATAAAATTGTTGAACCTCATCGCAGGAGTGCGAACACTCAATTCACGAATAAAGATTAAATTGTATACTGAATAACATGAAACAAGCATTTTCAGAAGTTGAAGGTTTTTTTCTCAAACACCTTCTCCAGGTTTTTCCTTCGAAAAATGGTTAATGAATTGAACCCCCAAAACATTGTAACAACATTAATTATGCTAATTATATAAACCAAGCGTCCATGTTACTGTTCTGCTGTGGTAACAGGGCTATGTGCAAAGTCTCCTTATTTTAATTAAAAAATTATTTTCTTTCAATTTTTTATTCATTTTTTTCTTTCTTTCTAGACTTTGCGGGAGCAAAGTGTCCATGTTACTGTCCTGCTAAAATAACAGGGCTGCATGTCAATATTACTATTGACCATCATTGTGCTAATAATAGCATTATGCAGTAACATTAAAGCTTTGTATGCCTTGCTGGGCATTCTGGGTTTCTCCATAGACTTGATACTAACATAAGTTTTGTGCAAATTGATTATTCTTTTCTTTCTTATTCTTTTATTAGTTTATCATTTAATTTGTAATTGTTCTAATGCAACAAAATGTATTAAAATGCATCACGTTTCCAATTAGTTTATGATAATTATAAAGAATGATTTCTCAAAATTGAGATCTTTCTTCCAAAAATTAATAAAAAGTGCTACTAACATTAATTGAAAAATATCGACATCTGTGATGAGTGGGAATCAGGGTATTAGGTAGTGCTTGGAGGGAAGCGTTTTTTATTTTTGTCTCATTCCTTTACTATAATTCCCCTACTATAAGTTGAAATGAAGGTTAGATAAATAGAAGTCATTGCATAAATAGGTAGTGTAGACAGAGTTATTGTCTAGATTCTCGGGCATTCATGTTTGGTTCTAAACATTATTTATAATTCAATGTTTCTACATCAAAATTTGCATGGCTCTAAAACTATTGAAAGTAGGATGTTTCACCTAATGACCATTAGTATAGTACTGTAGTTCTATTTGCACAAATTGTTATGCTTTCGCAAACTTTTTAGCTATTTATCATAAAAAAGAGAGCACTAAAGACTCAATATTCAATGGGTTCACCTCTGAACCAGTATAACCACTGGCTCCAAGAACACCAATGCGAGCAGTCTTTTCGGACTTCTGAGCTTTCTTCCCTGCGTTCTGCAAACTTTGTGGTGACGAGGCCACTGAACCTCTAACACACAGCTTCCTCTCATCTTGCTTCCTGATTTTTGAAATTCTTGCTTCATCCTACAATTCAAAGACATCACTTTGAAAACACGACCACCCATTTTTCTTTACGTTGGGCTACTAAGAAAAAACTAGGAAAGAAAAGACAATTAAATTTTGAATCTACTGTTTTATGTTTTTTCGGTTTCCAAGAAATGAAAAAACTCACATCAACTAAGCCAGATGATTGTATTAGGCTCAGTTCAGTGGACTTACAATTTTTTTTCCCGGGTAAAATTCAAAACTTTGATACAGTGTATATTTTATTTGGCTGCATTTTCCGAACAACCAAACAGAGCAATTTGAAAACTGCTCCATATACGAACCTTCCAGAAGCAACCTCGATGAAAAATAACCGAACTGAATGCCGCAGAGCTCATTTTCGATCAAAAACTGCAATAACCAACAATCAAAAAGCTGCAAACTGAACCTGAGAAGCGAGATATTTAACCAATATCAGTAACATTTTCATCTATAAATCAGAGAGTGCGCTTTCAAGTCTTAAACCCTAACTGTCCGTTTGGTTCTCAAGAATAAAATAAAGGAAAGAAAAAGAAAGTTAGAAGCATCAAATATGCCTTGGAAATGACCTGTAATTCTGTGAGAATGAGATGCTTGGAATGTATCCTCGGGAGCAAAAAAAATGCTTGGGAAAAAAGAAGCTTATTCAAAATTAATGGCTAAACCCTAGAATTGTAGAATAGTTTCGTTGTTAGTCTCATGGAAATTCTATGCGACCTAGGTCAAAATATGACGTGACAAGTGGAATTTACGAGTTTTTCACAGATATATAGGCCATGTTTAGCCCCCAACTCTAAAAACAGTTTTATGTTTTCTGTTTTCAAGAATGAGAACAGAAAACTGTTTTTCGTTTCTAAAAACAAAAACTCGTTTGGGATATATAAAATTGAAAACAGTTTTCAAAAACACAAAATAATGAAAACTTGTTTGGTATAAAATTGTTTTTCATTTTCAGTTTTCTCTTCTCTTCTCTTCTTCATTTTTTTTTTTTAAATTTTATTATTATTATTATTATTATTATTTTTTATGTATCACTATAGGTTGGCCAAGTGATAACATTGGCACATAATTTGTATTTTTTTTCTTGCTCTAACAATATCCATATCCAAATAATTGGTAATTTAAATTGTGCAATCAATCAAAATATGAACATTACATGAAATAAAGTGCATGCATAGTCCATTACATAAATGAGAATAAAGTGTCTATACCACCAATAAACGTACTGCATATATACATAATCAAAATGTCTCTTTTTACTAATAATATTATCCATAAATAATAAGTTACATCCAATTAACCATTAGCAGTGTATAATGCCCACATTGAATTTGATATTTCATCCCTAATATTAGCCATTTATAATGCACGAGCATCAGAAAAGTCAACTCCATCAACTGGTTGGCTACTATTTGCATCATTTGAATTTTTAACCTTAAGATCTTCCCTTTCATACTCCGTGAACATGTTATTTGTTTGAGTCCTCTTGCGAATAAAATTATGGATTGAGTTAAATACTAAAATCATCATATATTTTAAACAAAAGTTTAAACAAGGCATCACTTTCATCAAGCTCAGTTTTTAAACAAAAGCTAGCACACTAATCTTAACAACTTAAAAATGGACCCAATTAATGTCAATAACATAAACTAGCAATAGAGATCACAGTTATAAAATACTGCCAATATAACTTTTAACCCTACAAATAATTAAGAGTCATCTGCATTTTTTATTGAAATCAACAGTTGATGAAGGGAAAGCCATTGAGACAGAGAGAGAGAGAGTATTTCAAGTGAAAATACAGAAAAATGTAATTACTATATCAGATATTTTACAGGAATTAATGGAATAGTTTATTGTCACAAGTTCAAAGAATTAAGTTAGATTTACCACATATATATAATGATGTATAAATTATCTTTTGGGTAAAATACCTTACCTAGAATATTAAAAGCATTTTAGATAATTGCTATCAAGAAGAAGAAGATGATTGAACATTTATTGGAGCCTGATTGTCTTGGATGGGCCTGGTATGGTACTCGAGCTAAAATAGTCTCAATCTTACATAAAGTACAGGTGTTCAAAATTAAACAAAGAATTTGTTGACCCTTAAGTAATATGAATCTAATAGCCAAGGGATTGTTCAAATTTGTGGCAAAAATCCCTTTTGCCCTCCATATGTAACCGTTGGAATCACATCAAATAAATTTTCTCACCAAATTTTCTCAGCAATCAAACAGGACAGAATGAAAAAAAAAATCATCATTCAAACAGTCCAAACATCTTTCCCACAAAATTTAAGCAACAATTATCATAGAAATAGACCAATCAATTAAGTTAAAAACCGCAAATCAATTCACTCACTGGGATAACACAATTGCAAGGAAAAAAAAAAAGAGGATCGACCAACCTGGCAATCTGCAAATCACGAGGAACATGGATCGTCAACAAAGCAAAGCTTCTCCTTCACATCATCCATAATCAAAGTTCGAGCGAGAGAGATTGAGCGAGATGAGAGATCGTGCGATACGGCGCGGCTAACCATGAACGAAAACCCAAAAAAATCCACCGGAGATAGCCGGACGGCGAGGCACTGGAATGGAGACCAGACATGGAGATCGATTGAGGAGAGCCTTCGAGAAGACGGATCGAGTGAGGAGAGACCTCAAGAAGAGGAAAAGAGGGTTTTAATTTTTTTTTTCTCATTTTTGCCCTTCAAACCCCATTTTGTTTCCCTATTATGACCTTCCAACAGCTCTTTTCAAATTTTTTATATAAATAGAACCCCAACTGGCACTCTCACACTCACATTGCAATAGCTGAAAAAAGGTTAGACTTCTAATTAGGTTTGTTTTGTTTTTTTTTTTTTAAATAATCATCATATTTATTATTTTATTTTCACTATATATATGCATCACAATATGGTCAATTTAATAGCATATTTTGAAAATCTGACCGTTGCATTAGTTGAACGGCGGGTTAATTGCATGTTTACTAAATATTATAGTGATCCAACGGTCAGATTCTTACATATGTCAATATGAATTCCGTGACATAATGTGTTTTTCAAAATATCACCAGTTAATATGAATTTGTCATCGTTTTCATAAATCGACCGTTAGATCACAGTGGATTTTGGTCGAAATGAAAATGAGATGTATTTCGTCGAATCTAACTTCTATCTACTTTAATTTAATGCTGTAGTTTTTAAATTTCTATCTACTTTAATTAATTGAAATGCATCTTCATGTAATACAAAAGAAAAAAACATAATGCATTCTCAAATAACATAACATATAATATTAAATAACACAATGTAATAAAGCATGCATACAAATAATCAATCCATAAGGCCTTGTCCATGTAGTGACCAAAGATGTGCAATGATGTTGGTGCGGAGGGCATAATGGGTGTTCGAATCTCGAATCTCGCGATGTCGGGCCATGTACCGATCAAATGGTATAACGCCAGTTGAGACTTCTATCGGGGTGTTTGAATCTATTGAGTCATATTTGTCGTGTGTATTAGTCTTTGCAACAAGTACATTGTCCTCAACCCGCTCGTCCTCTACTATCATGTTGTGCAAAATAATGAACGCCTTCATGATGAAGCATAAATCTTGAGTATGCCAAAATCGCGCTGGCCCTCGAACGATTACGAAACGTGCTTGGAGCACCCCAAATGCTCGTTCGAAATTTTTTCTGTAACTTTCATGTTTTTCTGTAAAAAAATGTTTTGTTGTATCTTGAGGTTGGTTGGTTGTTTGAACAATTGTTGCCCATTGTGGATATATTCCGTCCGCGAGATAATATCCCATATTGTAATGGGTGCCCGATATGGAATAACTCACTGGAGGGCCACGCTCTTCTTGCAAATTCCTAAAGAAATTAGAAGCATCAAGAACGTTAATATCATTATTAGACTTTGGCATGCCAAAAAAAGCATGCCATATCCACAAGTCGTACGAGGCGACAGCCTCGAGAACGATTGTCAGTCGGTGGACATATCCCGTATAAATTCCGTGATAAGCTGTGGGATAATTTTTCCATGCCCAATGCATATAGTCCAAACTCCCCAACATTCTAGGGAAGCCACTTTGATCGCCTTTGCGCAAAAGCCTGGTTATATCTGCCGCGTTAGGCAACCTGAGATATTCCGCTCCAAATACACGAACCACCCTTTTGCAGAATCGCTTCACACACTCGAGTGCTGTGGTCTCTCCAATTTGGACATACTAGTCGACCGAGTCAACGGACATACCGTATGCAAGTATACGAAGTGCGGCCATCATCTTCTGTACTCCAGATAACTATAGTGTCGGCAGCGTTACTTCTTTGTAGGAAGTATCTGTCGTGGTGTTGGAGCGCATATAAAATTCGATAGAATAAAGGACGATGCATGCAGAAGCGTCTGCGAAATAAACTTTCATCATATACTGGATTATCAACAAAGTAGTCGTTAAGCAGCCGAATATTACCCCCGACTCTATCATGATATCGGTATTGCCTATGGCTGCTGTGTCCATTTATATTACTTTGTTCATTTCCACTTTCATACTCCATTACCGCGACTGACCACATATTTGTTTTTTTCTCATCCGATGACGAGGATGCTGAAAAATCTCTATTTGCAATCTGTTTGAACAATTTACTCATTGTTTGTAGAATTGAAATTGATGATATGTGGTGATAGTAAGGTTTAGCAATTTTATTTTATAGATGATTTTTGAGCCTTTTTACATCTCCCATGTGATGTGATAGATCAATACAGTATTTCATAGATTCAAGTGCTAGACAGCTTTTTCGTTTACCGAGGTTATGACATGCTTTTTACATCTCCCATGTCATGTGATAGATCAATACAGAACTTCATAGATTTAAGTGCTACACAGCTTTTTAGTTTACCGAGGTTATGATATGCTTTTTACATCTCTCATGTGATGTGACAGATCAATACAGTACTTCATAGATTCAAGTGGTGGACAACTTTTTCGTTTACCGAGGTTATGACATGCTTTTTACATCTTCCATGTGATGTGACAAATCAATACAGTACTTCATAGATTCAAGTGCTGCCGCCGTGCTGGACAGCTTTTTTGTTTACCGAGGTTATGACATGCTTTTTACATCTCCCATGTGATGTGACAGATCAATACAGTACTTCATAGATTTAAGTGCCAGAAAACTTTTTCGTTTACCGAGGTTATGGCATGCTTTTTACATCTCGCGAAATATGATTTGACAGATCAATACAGTACTTTATATAGATTCTCGTGCCGGTCAACTGATTCATTTACCGAGGTTATGACATACTTTTTATATCTCCCATGTGATTTTTAAATTATTTGATATAGAGAAATGATCTCTCTTGGGGTACAGTTTTTGCGGTACATTTGTGCAGTATATCCTCACTGGGATAGCTGTGACATGTATTTTGAAAAACTGACCGTTGGATTAGATAATCATGTTACGTTTGATGTGCCTACCAAAAATCACAGTGATCCAACGGTTGGTTTCCGAGAAAACTGACTGTGAAAAAATCTAACAAATTTGTGTTCATTAGAGTCTCAGCTTTTTTCAAATACAACTGTCAGAAACCAACCGTTGGATCAGCGTGATTTTTGGCAGGCATGACAAACGTAATAGGATTATGTAATCCAACGGCCGGTCTTTCAAAATAATTATCCCATCTATCCCAGTAAGGATGTACTGTAAAATTGTAACGCAAAAACTGTACCCCAAAAGATCAATTCTAATTTGATAGATATGTTTTTCTTTTATTAATATTGAGAAGAAGTACAATATGTAAAAAAAAAAAAACTTTAAAAACAATTTTAATATTAATTTAATAATAAAATATTAATTTAAATATTATTAATTTGATAAATTAAAAATAATAGTAGTTTGAGTCATGTAGATGAATGAAGGGTATATGATGTAATTGATAAGGAAGAATAAGGGTAAAAGTGAAATAAAAGGATTTAACAAAAAAAATTTAGCTACACTGCTGTAGCAAACAAATTTTAGCTAAAAGCCAAATAGCAAAAAACCACTTTTTGAAACCAAAATTTAGCTTTGGCTAAATTTTTTTAGCTATACTGCCGTGGATGCTCTAACCTCATTTGGCAGATACTGTCATTCAAGATTTAAAAAAAAAAAAGAAAAAAACAAACTCACCTAAAAAGATTGAGCTCTTGCCGGCAAAGACAGAAGATTCCCGCCGATGAAGAATCCTTTGGGGCCTTGCTATTGATGAAACTATGAAATAGAAAAATAAAGAAACGGGATCATGGGAAATAAAAAGGGGCACCTGAACCGGATAGTATAAAGATAAAGGGTTTTTTTCCATTACCAAGGATACGATTGCTGGTCACCGAATTAGTATTTTTTTTCTTCAATGCATTGGGAATGTCAGTATTACCCGTGAAAGTAACAATTTTCCCCTGGCACAATTTTTAAAAGAAAAATGCTATTTCACCAATCTATTTCATTCAGTTTTTCCACCCACCTTACGTAGACTAATAGTTTTTATTATATTAAAAAAATAAAATAAAATAAAATATTTATTAATGTGAACCACATATCAAATGCCAACTAAAATCACAAACCAAATAAATTACAATTAATTACTTTCATATAGTAGGAAGTAAAATCACAAATCAAACATACTATGCTATCCAAAACTTCTAATTTTTTATTTTTAAAAGTAAAAAATTGGAAGTCGTTACTTATCCAAACGGCACCTTTGCTTTTGACAGTCCGAACATCTTATTGTATTGACAAAATACATAATAATAAAAATAATATTAATGCATTTTAAGTAAGGAAGAATAACTGAAAATAATATATATATATATATATATATATATATATATATATATATATAAAATAAAATTAAACGTTATAACAGTTATAAGAAACCATGATAACTATTTCATGGTTCCAAATTTTTTTTCCCTCCATTTTTCTCTTTCAAGCTTAAAAATACTTCAAAGGTTTTATAAGGTTACAATTCTTTTTTGTTTTTTTGAAAATTACAGTTTGACCCTCTTATACTATTGGTCAAAAATACTTTGTACTCTTGTGCTGTTGATTGTGACACATTCACTACTACAAAAAAAGTATTAGAAGACAGACATTTAAAGACAGTTTTGATAACCGTTGTCTAATAGTAGAAATGAAGACAGGTTTTTTAACAGTCCTTAAAGGTCAACTATTGAAGACATTCTTTAAGACGGTTAAAAAAAACCGTCTTGGTATTAAACCAATACGGCACCGTTTCAACATTTGGTGCTATGGATATATGTATAGTTTTTTTTTTCTCTCACTTTACTTTTCCCTGCTAGCGCGAAAAGAAGGCGCCCTTTTTTCCCAAGGTGCGATTTTGACATACCCTCTCTCCCTCTTTGTCGCTCTCTCTTAGCATCATTGTCTGGTTCAAACCCTAACTCACTCTTGGCATCACAGCTGGTCCAAACCCTAAGTCTCTCTCAACATCAAAACTGTTTCAAACCCTCACCTAGCTTTCTTTCTCTATCTACACCTCTAGCGCGACACTAAGCTGACAATCCAAACCCTAACTCGCCTTCATTCGATCTCATCCCTCATCGATGAGGCTTGTTTGAGTGGCATCCATCATCATTCTCGTGTGAAGAAACTTCCATGGCCACCAATTGATTTACAGGTGGTTCTCCAGAAGTGCCATCATCATCCATCATCATCCTCGTGCGAAGGAAGTGCTTCATTGCCGGAATAGTAGAGGCCATGGTCACCGGTCATTTGAGACTCGTCTGAACGGCATCCCTATCTCCCAGACATTTGTTGTAAGAAACGCTAGGTCAGTAGATTTCTAGATAAATTTTAACTCTGTTTAATAGATTTGTGCATAGGTACATTGGTGTGTATTAGATTTGGTTGAAAGCTGTAGCTACTCCCCCCAATTCCCGGGTTGCCATGGTATAAAGGATCATAGTGTTTTTATTTCTAGTTGAGGTTTAATTTTTTTCTTTTTTGGCATGGTTTCTCACATTAGTGAATCGTGGCTAGACTTTGGGTTGCTCTGTTTTGCTGGAATCTTCCATCTTCTGCTTGATTTTAGACAGGATTAGTTAGGGTTTCGAGATAGATCATGGCTATTTTCCATTTTGATAATTAGGGCTTTCATTTTTGTCTTTCTTTTTTATCTCTATCTCTATTTGGCTGGTGCTGCTGTTGCTTCCATCTCGTTGGTACTGCTGCTTCTTCCACAAACCAGGCATCTTCTTCTTTTTCTTCTCTCCCTAACTCTATGTATACATACGTGACAAATTTTGCATTTGTGCCATTGGCGTTTCAAATGACATGAATGCATCTGTGATACTCACTAGATTGTTATTTTTCTCACATGAAAACTCCAATAAGGTAATGGATTTCTAACATGGCCATTAAGATTTTACACGATTCCTGGAAAATTGGATGTCTAATTTGGGTTTTAGTGAATTGTTGTGATTTTTGTTGCTAATGAATGAGGGGATTTTTTGGGGTTTATGATGGACATGAAAGCTGCAGAATTTGTCGTCGAGAATATGCACACAAATATTATCAGAATGCTCAAAGATTGTATGGGACATACAGCAAAGGAGGAAGCTGTTGAAGCTGGATTTCTTAAGACAGGTAATTGCTTTGGGATTCTTTTGTTATAGTTATCAAAAGCCAATGAATATTTATCCATAGGTTTGTTTTTCTTTTTTATTTCTGAGGTTAGATCTTTCATTTGATATTAAGATATACGTTTGTGATTATCTCATGTCTTGCCTACAAGCTATTTAAATTGAAGATGGTGGACTGTCATATTATGGGACTCATGTTCTATTGGTTTGACCTTGAAAGAATTTGTCACAGTTGGCCATCAAAATTTTATGTAGGGACTATAATGCAATATAGTCAATATAGTATCGGCACTCGGATTAAGAAATCAGTATGGATCCATTATATGGGTTCTGCCTCATTCTGGATTAAATTTATCTTTCAGAAAAATCTTGAGCTCTGTTTTTCTTTTTTTTTTTTTCTTTCTTTCTTTTTTTTTTGGGTCCCATGAATGTTATGACTTATGAAGACAGACAATAAGATGAAATCCAATAGATGAGATTCTAAATCCGGTACTTATATAAATTTTTCTTTAATTTATTTTTTCTTTTCTCAATTCCATGATAAGTACATATGTCATTTTGCTTTAAAATCTGAGCAATAATTTTGAATCACTAAAATGAGTAAATAATTCCTCCAAACGCGCGCCCTTCCCCACTCCCGTGCCCACCCCCTGGGAAAAAAAAAAGAAAAGAAAAGAAAAAGAAACCCAAAAGAAAGACTAAACACAACCATGGTATATCTGCCACAACATGTGTGCCAATGATGTTAGTCTGACGTTCAGTTGCTTTTTGGTGATTTCTTTCCAAAAGAATCAGATACTCTAGAAATATTTTAGCAGTCAATGAACCCTTATATTTGTAATTCAGCTGCTGTTTCTTTATGCAGAAACCCATAATGCCTCCTGAGTTGTACAGAGCAGCATGTGATTCACATCTCATAGGAGTGTCCGGATACTCTAGAGGGGTAGTTCTTCTTTATCCAATTTAATCTTTTCTTTAGCATTAAAATTTCCATTCCTATATCTTGCTTCATGAGGTACATTAAATTACATGAAAAATTTTTAAAAAATGATATCGATGATGATTACAAATTTTCATGTTTTCCTTGTTATACTTTTGCCATCTTCAACAGGGCCTTCCTGTCTTTGCTATTGGTGTGGGGCTCAGCAGGTTTGACAAAGTGTCTGTAAGGATTATGATAATTCAAAACCCTCTTTAAGATTTTTAATAGTTATATCTGACTTGCACTTTAGAAAACAGTTGTTCAGAATCATGTTTTTATATTTGAAACTCGGACATGTGCTACTGATTTCAAGTTATATATATATATATATATATATATATATATTATTTTGGTTACTTATTTTTTTGTTTTCGGACCAACTTTTTTTTATAATATCAGATTCTTGGATTTATAGATGGTGAACTTAAGGGTACAAAATTCCATTCATGATGGATATGTTAGTCTAGTTCTTGGTTTCTACTTTCAAGTTTGGATTTAAAAATATACAAAGCATGTCACACTTTAATGTTTTCTCATGATGGGACATGCTTGATTTGAGAAAAATATGTGTTGGTTAAATCATAGCAGACGTGAGTGCTTGACTAGGTTAGTAGCTTTGTAATTTCTACATATTGCCCTGCACTTGGTTAACTTTCTAAGGACTCTACAGTGTATATTTGAGTGAATTTGATTCATTGAGAATAATTTTTTTTCCCGTTCTGTAAGCAATCTGATAATTAGAAAACTCGAATAAGTATCGTAGTCGGAACTTGGAAGTGTTTGCTTACAAATTCCATGGTTGTGTGAAATAATGTCTCGGTAAGAGATTACTTAAAATATGAAAAATTCTTTTCGTATCACTAGTACCTTATCATGTGTTTTGCTATAGTTTTTTGCATATGTCCAATCAATGCTTGCGAGTAAATATTATACTTTATTATGAATCTCATATGTAGTTCTCTAGTAAGGTGTCCCATAGTGTTAAGAATGGGCTGCAAGTGCATTTCCGTATTAATAATGGAATTTTCTCTTCTAGTAGTGAGCTGATCAGAAAAATCAAAATACTGCAGTAACCAAAATAAAAAACTGGATTCTTCCTCACTCTAGTTAAGCTCTCCTATTCCAATTTAAAGAATGAAAAGACTTACCAAGTTGGTCTTTTCATAGCCTTAAAGGGAGCAGCCAAACATAGATCATTTACTGGTCGTTTTATGGATCATATTCTACTCATGTCTGGTTAGTACATGTGGAGAGATAGACGAACAAACAAAGAAACTGATAAACTTATAGGGTAAAAAACAAATGTAGGTAGTAAAGGTAGAAGCCAAAACCTCTCAGAAACTAGAGCTCTGATGCCATGTCGGTAGATTAGAAAATGAGAGAGAAAGAGAGAGAGAGAATGATGAGAGTTGATAAAGAACATTAGTGATGCATTTCTTATTGTTTGGCAACTAGGAAAATGCAATAAAGTGATGGAAAATTGTATTTTTGTTGATAACTGTAAGACAGTAATATCAGGTCAGCAACTGAGCAACTGAGTAGTAGAGACTACGGGCAGCAACTGTACTGTACTGCTATCTATGCCATTACATCAATTAGAGCACAAAACTCAAGGACTGATCTATCTTTAACTTTGTTCTTATAAAGATTAAAGTACAAAAATACCTTTAGAATAAGCCTAACATATAATGCTTGACAAATTTAATTTTTTCTATGCATATAAGGAAAAGTTCTTTCTTTATTAATGCATGCATTTATTGTTATTCACATCTGAAGCTTTATAAAAATATCTACCACTGTGAAAGTTTGTATGCTTACTCCATATCATTTCTTTTATGCTCAGTCTTTGATTGTGGAGTAATCAGGGAAAAGAAAAGAGAATTGGTATCTTACAACAGCTGCTCCTATTCCGTCCTATGCATAAAGCTCTATTTGTTGAATGGGAAATTTCTTTTAGATGTTTTGTCAAACAGTCACATACTTTCATGGAAGTTGATTCAATTGCTTTTTAATTAAATTTATAATTTTCCTTTTTACCAGGGTGATAGTATCGTGGCTTGCACACTGATATTTCAGGTGGAAAATGTTATAGCAGAGTTTGAGAAAATCCTCCCTGCTGATGGGTTCACTACTACAATAATAGTCAAAGAAAAAACTATAATCAATCCATATAAATGTACTCTTCAATATGTATATCTTGAGATGGTTTGTGTTATATAATGTCTTTGCAGTTTTGCAGTGTTGAAAGCTATTCTGATGTAGAAATTGATGAAGTTCGATTAGAATTCATGAACTTCGTTCGTGATAATATGTGAAGTGGTTGGTACTTTTTTTGAGGTAAAAAAATGGATGGACTGTTTTTTGGCTGATGTCAAAGGAAAATTTCTCCAAACTTGGAGTGGCTCCCATTTTGGTGACATTTTTTTTGTAATTCATTGGAGCCATTGGAACTATATATCTGCATGAATTGGGCTTCTTGATAAGAGGAGAAAGAGGCAAAGTAATTTTTTGAGAGGTAAATCACCTAACTAGATATAATAGTGATATCGTTTGAGATATAAATTTATTATATCTTTTATACTCATAGAGGTGTATTTGATATTGTAGTTGAGATTGTATGTGCAAGCCAAACCCTGTTTTGCAATGCTGGAAACACAGATTTTGTGCCGTCTAGTTCTATATTGTTAGATTGAAGATATATTCATCTTCAGGTATAAACCCTCTTATCTAATATGTATTAATTTCTATTTCTCTTGGTGATTGTTGGTTGCTGATGATATGGGAGGCGCGGAAGGCGCCATATGATTGAAATATAGTTTGGTTATAATTATAGAAGTGTTATATGCTATTAATTTGACAGGTAAAAATTTGGGAATATTGCAAAAATAGAGGAAACTCTGCCGGATTTTTGTCTCGAAAAACAAATTTATTTCTTTACATACTTTCCTAAGGATGAAATGCTACTAGTTTAATTTAAAAATCCATTGATGTCATTGATTTCTTACTTTGAATAATTGAACTGACATTTGTATTTCTTTATTTATATATAGGTTCTAAGTTGCATCGATACGCAAAGTTGGTTGCGCAAAGACTTTTGGAATGGGTATGAAATTTAGATAGCTTGCTTCATGTATATCCATTGTGACTTCAATTGAATGGATGAAGTCTGTAATTGAAATCGCTTCCGTGCCATATGATTGAAATATAGTTTGGATATAATTCTAGAAGTGATATATACTATAAATTTGACAGGAAAAAATTTGGGAATATTGCAAAAATAGAGGAAACTCTGCCGGATTTTCGTCTCGAAAAACAAGTTTATTTCTTTTCATACTTTCCTAAGGATGAAATGCTACTAGTTTAATTTAGAAATCCATTGATGTCATTGTTTTCTTATTTTGAATAATTGAACTGACATTTGCATTTCTTTATTTATATATAGGTTCTAAGTTGCATCGAAACGCAAAGTTGGTTGCGCAAAGACTTTTGGAAGGGGTATGAAATCTAGATAGCGTGATTCATGTATATCCATTGTGACTTCAATTGAATGGATGAAGTCTGTAATTGAAATCGCTTGTTTGCAATTTATATGCATGTTATTTGGAAGGAGTGTTTCCAAATTAAATTTAACACAATAGCTTTTATATGATTTTGGTTATATATGGGGTACATGTTTGGTCTTAATGAAGTGAATGAAAATATTTTTATTATGTTTGCTAGCGCTTCTTTTATGTACGTACTCAATTTATATGCATATAGGAGTTTTGATACATATTACCAATTAGAAACGTGTACAGGTTTATAGGGAACACTTACAGGTTGCCTAAATTAACAGGTTAACATATAAATTAAAATGAAAAAAAAAAAAAACAAAGAAGCCTTTTAAGGACAATTTTTAGTTGTCATGAAACACAGATAAGAAGACAGTTTTTAGCCGTCTTTAAAATATCACAATATGAAGACAGTTTTTAACTGTCTTTAAAATACACAGATATGAAGACAGCTAAAAACTGTCTTCAAAAGAGACAGATATGAAGACGGCTAAAAACTGTCTTCAAAAGAGACAGATATGAAGACGGCTAAAAACTGTCTTCAAAATAGACATATATGAAGACAGCTAAAAACTGTCTTCGAAGGTTCAGATACGAGGACAGCTAAAAACTGTCTTCAAAAGGGTCCGGACTTTAGAAGACACGGCTAGGGAAGACAGTTTCCTAACTGTCCTCGTATGTCTATGAAGACAGTTTTTAGCTGTCTTCTAATCCTTTTTTTGTGGTAGTGATTGACTATGTAGCTGTCAATTAGCCATTTGTTTATTTGACTGAAAAATAAAGTTAGACTCGTTATTTTTTTTATGCAGTATTTATCATATATTGCTAATGTGTCTACAAGTACATCGATGAAGTTTCATAATTTTTTCCAATATATTTTATTTATTATGAATTTTATTTACTGTGTGCTTCATGAGCGTATGCTGACGTGATCAAACATTAGATTTGTGAAAAATACCTTCTCTTGGCAAAAGTTTTGTTCAAACATTAGATTTATGAAAATTTTGGATTTTTTTTTCTGCCGCTCCCCACACGAGGCCACTGCTCTATGGAGTTGTATAATGCCTTACCTATTAGTCCTAGCTAATGGATGACTAAGAGAGTTTGGTTGGTTTTGAATCCGAAATAGCTAGATCTACAGTCCATCCCTTTGCCACTTGGGAATTTATACTAGCACTTTTTTTTTTTTTTCCTTTTTTAACTATATAAATGTCCACCCTTACTTGCACCTTACTCCGACATTAACAATTAGGCATAGATGTATATGACTATTTATACTGCATTTTTTATACAGTCTAACATGGCAATATGATAAAGCCTCTGCATTCTTATATTTAATTATCATGTCATCACGTTAGATAGTATTAAAAAAAATGTCGTACATTTAGTGTTTTTCATTTTGAGTGATTCTATTACCATCCACCCATATTGTTAGTGGCACTCACTTACTATCCACATCTACTGATAAAATTTTAAAGGGTACGGGGCTATATACAGAACACTATTTTACTAAAGGCAGTCGATTTAAAATTTTCATTGGGTCTATTTTACCATTTTCTAACTACAGCCCACTAATTTTTAGGCAACCCAATACTATACAAAACAAAAGTTTTAAAATGTCATAAATGCCCAAAGTCTAAATACAAGACACAATTCTATTTACAACCTATTACTCCCAACACTAAACCTAAAACATATTACCCCAACACTTTCATTTTAGGTTTGTTTGTATATTATTGGTAAACATCATATTTGGAATAAACTTACTTCAAAACATGAAAAGTGGCTTTTTTAACCATTATGATATAATGGTGTTATGAAAAAACCTCTATTTCGATTGGAAAATTGAAAAGAAAAAAAACTGTGTTCATGTTCGCATTCGGACTGGTAAATCCAACTATTAAGCTTTAGTATTCGGTAAGCCAATACCGAATATGAATCACTATATTCCACTCCAAAAAATCGAATGTAGTTTGCAATCTTCCTAAAACTAATGCCGAATATGTAATTGAGGAATAGTAAACCTATATATTCGGCTTTAGCTCACCGAATACTAAAACCTTATATTCGGTATTGACTTACCGAATATTAAAACTTCATATTCAGATGTACTAGTCCGAATGCGAACACGAACACAATTTTTTATTATTATTAATTTTCTGATCGAAATAGAGGTTTTTTTCGTAACACCATCATATTATAATGGTTATTAAACGTTACTTTTCATGTTTTGAAGTAAGTTTATTCCAAATATAATGTTTATCAATAATATACTAAAGTATTAGGGGTAATATGTTTTAGGTTTGGTGTTGAGATAATATGGTGTTGGGGGTAATATGGGTTGCTAATAGTATTTCTTTTATGTAATGAGTTGTATTTAGTAAAGGGGTAAATGAGTATATTAATTAAAATTTTATTGTGCTGCCTTTAGTAAAAATAACAAATGGTGGGTTGTACTTAGAAAATGGGCTGTCTTTAGTAAAAGGTGTGCTGGCTATCATCTAATTTTAAAATATAATTTTTGCTACGTACACGTACCCTCTATAATACCCAAACTAACCCCAACTCAACCAACCCTAAAACATATATAAGTTTCTTTTTTATACCCACCTAATACCAAAAAATCATATTTTTTATTTATTTATAAATTTCTATCCAAAGAGAAGCTTGTTTTCTTCGCTCCACGAAAAGAGCAACTCAACCATTCCGCCATTCATCCCACAAAAGGAGCTTATTTTTTTCACTCCATGAAGAGAAAGCAGGTCAACCATTCTATAATATGATCTAACTTAGTGTGCTAAATATTATAATATGTTCGGCTGACAACTGTTGAACATATGATGATATTCTACTAGTGCCTAATGAACATTCTGTAATATTCAACGTTACGTGCTGAATATTTTTATATGTTCGGTTGGGGTGACTGAACATTCTGTAATGTTTAACATCACATGCTGAACATTTTTATATGTTCAGTTAGGGTGACTGAACATAGTGATATGTTCAATTATCTTTATCTGAACATTAATTAATTGATATTTAATATCGCAGAGTTGAACAAAAGCACGAACTTGAAATTAAAACAACTTAAAAGAAAGTGAATTATATTTTTAAAAAATGTACATTTTCATTGTTAGAATCATCCCACATGACTACTTTATATCCATTGATCAATAAACTTCTTTTTCTTTTTTTTTGGTTAGAATTTACATAAAGTTATACTTAAGTGTAAATGTTTGTGAGATTATGATTTATGGAAAAGATGTGAATGTAAAAAGAAGGTGGGTGCATTAAGTAATGTAATTTATTTTAATTTAATTTATGAGGAATTTGGCTAAAAGTCCTCATTTAGAAGATTTTCATGTCAAAAGTCCTCCCAACAGATTTTTCTTTCCAAAAGTCCTTTTGGCATGAATTGGACAAAAATACCCCTCCTTTCTATCAACCTTGAACCTACACCCCCAACCCCCGGGTTCTTTACGTCATACCCCGTAGTGACCTGCGTTAGTTTCCTACGCCGGAAATGCTGGTCACGACGCCAACGCAGGTCACTACGCCTGAAAATGTAGGTCACTACGCTGGAAAAGCAGGTCACTACGCCGGAAAATGCAGGTCACTACGCGGAAAAAAAAAAATCTTTCTTTTTCTTATATTTTCCAATCAACCAATCAAAAAATTAATTAAAAAAAAAAATTCCGAGTTCCTACCAAACAATCCCAAATTAAAATTAAAATTTCAATTTAATATTTGCATCTAAAAATTCACATTTTTAAGTTCTTTCATTTTCTAATATTTTCTCGGAAACCAAACAATCTCAAATTAAAAGAAATCAAGTCGGCAGAATTGTAATAATTTTTCTCGTTGCACCATCCAATAAGCTGCACGACGCTGATATGGTCTAAGCTTTGGAAGTAAGTCAGGCATGTCATCCTTCAGCATTGGATCTCTTCTGTATGAAATAAATGCCACTTATGTAAATCAAGGACTGAACTATAAAAACTTTGGAAGTTGAACCTAACAATTCTTCCATGGCAACACTCTTCACCTATCTTCTTCAAGGTCAGACCTCCAGATAAGACTTCCATGGCAACACTCTTCATCAAGTCGTCGATTGTGCAAATCAACCTCCAAATATACCCCTGATTTTCCCCAATTTTGCATCTTCCTTCAACCCAGCAAACTCCATCTGCAATCTTCTTTTCTCGCCGCAGTCCAGCCATGGCAGATCTCGTCCACCGGAGTTGAGGCTATTCTTCTTCCTCATGTTTCAGCAGAGATAAAGAGAGAGGACAAGAGAGAAAGAGAGAGCACTACT
The DNA here is from genome assembly GCA_017140935.1 of Hamamelis virginiana. Lineage (NCBI taxonomy): Eukaryota > Viridiplantae > Streptophyta > Magnoliopsida > Saxifragales > Hamamelidaceae > Hamamelis > Hamamelis virginiana. The sequence continues at coordinate 1,795,141 of JAESVK010001359.1, read as the reverse complement.
GTTGCGACCCACCGACAACCAGTGATCAATGTAGCTGGTTTTTTATTCACAAAGATTGCCAACATACTGATGTCGGCATCAAACGCATCACCGAGTTTCGATTTTTGCACTTGAACCTTGAGGAAATGGAGGATCAAATCGCCGGAGACGACATGATCAGATTGGAGAGATTCCGACACTTTGAACTCCGAGATTCTATGGAGTTCCATAGCCTTCCTCTCTCTTTCTCTCTCTTCCCTCTCT
>JAESVK010001359.1:1722190-1749070 GCA_017140935.1 Hamamelis virginiana | reverse complement strand
AAATTCATATTTTTAATCAAAATTAAAATTTAATTTCACCTCTATGGATGAATTAAGTACCTCTTAATCTCCAATCAACTAGGTGTTTGATAGATATATATAATGTGTATGAAAGAAAATATAATCCAATGGTGATCGAGTATTTCAAAAGACAACTCAGTAACTCACACATAGAATTTTATAAACACTAATAAAAAAAAATATATGAAAAAAGGGCAGTCAAATTAAACATGATGTCCGAATTAATTAATGCCAAAATTGAGCTTGATCTCGTTCATATCCACATAATCATATATGATACATGCATTATTAATTTATGGCCCAAGCAAAGTGGTAGTTTTATCTCTTTTATGTAATTAAATTAAGTTGCTGCATCGTCATCTTCTTCTTGTCTGAATGAACTTGCAGCATCGTGGTACAAGAACGTGACAGGGGGATATGAAAACAGCACACAGCGTTTAGAGCCAGACGACGCAGAAGCTTACACCATCAATGGCTATGTTGGAAAGTATGCAGATAAATGTAGCAGTAGCAAGGCTTATGTTGGTATGTAGATAATTAGAAAAAAAATTATTTGCATGAGAAGAAACGATATATAGCATGTCGTTCTGATCACGATTGAAAGGTTGTGATCATAAGTCCATATATAGTGTAAATTAAATCTGGTCTAGTAAATTCATTACTGCTTTTAAAAATACTCCATAACCTTTGTTTTATTACCTTGATTAATATTAGATTGTGATTAATTGCATGTTCCAGAGCCTATGTTCATTATGCCGGTTGCACCCAGAAAGACGTACCTTCTTCGGATAATAAATGCAGTATTGAATGAGCAAATGTTCTTCGCAATCTCAAATCACAGCCTCACAGTTGTTGGAATTGATGGGGCTTACGTGAAACACATAACCATGCCTTACATTGTCATTGGCGCTGGTAACACAATGGACGTGCTGGTGACCACCGCCGCCCATTTGAGCGGCGCTAACTATTACATGGCGGCCAGGCAATACACTAATGGCGTAAAGGAAATCAGCACCGCCACCACTGCTGCTGTTTTTCAGTACACCACTAATGCATCAGCTGATCTCTTCTTCCCAAACACTACCCTTCCTGATGCTCAGAATTATACAAAGGCAGAAGCCTTCTTGAAAAAGATTAAGAGCTATGAAAAGCAAGATGTCCCATCAAATAAGAATGGCACTTTTAGACGATACCACACAAATTTTGCTATATATTCTCCAGAACCCATATATGCAACCATGAGCGACTTTAGTTTCTTGATACCTTCTGTTGATTTACTCACCACCTCAGCCAGGTATTTCATTCATATATCTTTTTCCTTAATATATATATATATATATATATATATTCCAAATCTGGTGCGTAAGTTGCATTCAGACTGTCCGTGACATACATATGCCGGCACGTGCATTGTATGTACGGACGGTCTGGATGCACGGTGTGCACCATATCCATTTCACATATATTCTTCAGACTATCCGTGCAGTGCACGTGCTAGCACGTGTGCGTTATGGACAGTTTGGATGCATGGTGTGTACCATATTCTAACTATATATTAATTAACAGTGCCTAGCATGCATAAGATGATCCTATCTAATCCAATAATTAATTTTTCAAAATACCTATCTCACCATTTCCAATAGACATCAAATGATAATTCGAAATGTCAGATGTCCTTATCTCATCATTCCGACATATATATTGATTATATATTTATAGAGTGTATTTATAATAACTAATTTAAAATGCTATAATTATAATTATAATAGGTGCATATCTAGCGGGGAGGGATGTGATAAAATCGAAGCATTTCCTTTGACGCCGAGCACTAATATCAGTACACCTTTAACCTACAAGACGGCGGCAATAGTGGTGGAGCACAATGATGTGGTGGAGTTAGTGTTGCAAGGGGCTGCGGATGGGGCAGAGGATCATCCACTTCATGTGCATGGTCATAGCTTTTATTTACTTGCCAGTGAATACAATAGCACTTTCAACGAAACTGCTCATGCACCTTTATATGATCTCACCCATCCACCCCTCCTTAATACCGTTGCAGTTCCTTATCAAGGATGGGCTGTCATCAGATTCAGAGCAGACAATCCTGGTATGTCACTCAATTTAATTCTTGATTTCATTGATTATGCTCAAATTAACCATTTTAATAGCATATATATATATATAGGAATGCTAAGGTGAGGTTGATCTTATGTAAGTTGCATCAGGTTACCTCAATTATAACCATTTGCACATAATGTTTTGAAAAACCGACTGTTGGATTTGATATATACCCCTCCTACGTATGTCATGTCTGTCAAAAATCACAGTGATCCAATGGTAAGTTTTTAAAAGATATCAGTATGAAAAACTATGACTTTTTCTCTCTTCAAAATGTCACCATTATTTCACTGTATTTTTTTTCCCTCCTGAAATAGACCATGGGATGAATGTGATTTTGACAAACATGACATACATAAGAGGGTTATCAAATTTAACGGTCGTGTTTTTTTTTTTTCAAAATAAACTACGCAAATGGTTGTAATTGAGGTGACGCTTACATTAGGTCAACTTGACCTTAGCATTCATGATATACGTTATATGAAAGTTAGGATTAAATTGAATCTATTTCAAGAATTAAGTGGAATGATATAAATAATAAGGAATAGAACTTGTGTGTATGTGTGTATATATATGTGACGTAGATTCTGATGACATAAAATTTTGATGCATATATAGTATGTAGAAGTCAATATGGGATAGATATTTGAACACGATATTTGATTCAGTGATTCATGTCTCTTTTTTTATGGGATGAGTTTATGAATTATCTTCCTCATAAATGAGAATTGACCCATTTGTTTCTCCCATTCGTATATATTAACTACTAATCACTAATCATAGATGAAAATTGACTGTATCTACATGTATAACAATTGATGAAATTTTATACATGAGTGAAATAGTAGAGAAGCTAACATGCAAGGCTGATTATTATTAATGACAGGGGCATGGTTCATCCATTGTCATTTGGATCGGCATTCTGTGTGGGGTATGGCCACTGCTCTTATAGTCAAAGAAAGCAAAAAAGTTAAAATGGGCACACGCCCTAATTACATGCCCGCTTGTTCGGCAAGTCCCTAATTTTCTGCATTGAATAGGATTTGAACAATGAAGTGTTGCTAGACGTTATGTCTCGAAAACAAGCAAAGGTTTCTCTGGGTAATAGTATGGGTTTATGGACAGCTATCCACATTTCTGTACTGTATTTTTATTTTCCTTGGTAAAATAGTTTATTTTAAGCATGAATGGATCTCTCTCTTTCTCTCTCTCATGTGTCACATGGTATATCGTCATAAACTAATTAACCTTCCTCGTCCACAATGTTTTACCATAAAATTTTGGGTTAAATGTATTGACCTCCCCTGAGGTACGTTAGGTGTAATTATACGAATCTCCCCTAGGGATGGCAACGGGACGGGACGGGTTTTCCACTCCCCATTCCCGTCTCCGCCATTTCCATAATAAATTTAAAATATAATGCACTAAATGTGTTTTTAAAATGGTTCGAATCCATTACCTCCACTAAAAGGCTTGTATTTTAAGATTATATACCACTAAATTGCATGTTGATGGTAATATACATTTAAAATAGATAATTTTTTACGACTCTTGATTGTAATATACTTTTAAAATAAATAATCTTTCAACGATTCCCTCAAATAGATACACTTGAAAAAGCAAGCCTTAGATTATATATTTTGAAAATTAATCGTTGGATAAGCTAGATATTCCACTTATAAACATTAAGCATGCCCAAAATCACATTGATCGAATGACTAATTTTTCAAAACAAGAATTATGAATTATAAAAAATTGTAATAATTTTTGATAGCTTTTTGTAGTTCATCTCAAAAATATGATTTTTTTTTTTTTTTTTTTTTAGTTCATCTCAAAAATATGATTTTGTTTTTAAATTAGTCGTTTAATCAATGTGATTTTTTGTATATATGATGTGTCATGTGTACACACATATAATTTAATCCAATCGTTAGTTTATCAAAATACATATTCTATATCGGTTTTACAACCATATGTCAACTTATAGATAAGGTGGTGTGAGTAGGAACAAAAAGATTTTGAAAAATTGACCATTAGATTAAATACAATTGTTATGAATTTCATGTTTGCAAAAATCATAATGATCTAAGGGTCAGTTTATGATAAATGTTCATGGAAAATGATAATATTTTTCTTCAAAATGTCACAATTTCTATCTAGATAGTTTTTTATTTTATTTTAAAAATAATAATAATAATAATCGTTGGATCGTTTTGACTTTTGACAAGTATGTAATTTATAATAAGTTTATCTAATCCAACGATCAGTTTTTCAAAATCTATTTTGTGTTTTTTCCTATAGACTGTAGACTGTAGACTGTAGAGATCACCTTACACATAGACAATATAGTTGTGTAAAGCACAACTTATAACAATATCGTTCATGTTATCCTGAACAGAGACAGAGCTTGAATAATTGAATAGAAAGGGAGACTTAACTAACTCTACATAATAAGGAAGACTTAACTTATTATATAGAAAATATATAAAAATGGTTAGAAAATGTTAGATTGTTAGTAAAATCACCGAGATGAGAGAAAATCAAGTAACCAATATTGTTAAAAAATGGTTAAAAATGTTAAAATTGATGGGAGTGACATAACAGTTAGGAGGTCCTTAATAATTTAAATTCTATACTATATATAATAGAATATATAAAATATAATTTATGAATCATATAAAATTATATGTTTTAAATATAAAATTTATAGAAGCGGGGATTGGGAATCCCCGCGAAGTGGGGATAAATAGGCAGGGCGGGATGGGGCATTGTAAATCCGTCCCCACCCCTTATCCCGGCAGGACAAATATTTTTAACCCCATACCTGCCCCATACCCCGAAAAATTCAAAAATAACCCGCCCTTATAGGGGCGGAGTGAGGCGAAGCCCCGCGGGAATGGGGCAAATTGCCATCCCTAACCTCCCCTGAGTTTCAAAAAATTCCAATGACCCCCCTAAGATTTCCTGCTATGTGCAAACACCACCCTTCCATTACATTTTCCATCAATTGGTGTCTAAAATGACTAAAATACCTTCATTTCTTTGCAAATGTAAATTACATCAACCTCTCCTAAGGTTTGACATATTTTCAACCACCTCCCCTATCAACAAGCTTACTTTGAAAGATCGATCATATCTCCTACATATGAACTTTAATTTGAATACTTCAAGTTGCTATTGAAAGTTCTCATGGCATATTTTCGATTGCAACTTGACTTATTCGATTTGGATTTGAAATAAATAAGTTATAAGCCTTCAAAGTCGGGAAAAAAATCACATTATTTTCAATTTTTCAAGTCTTTATTTGAAACAATATGTAGTTAATTATATCTCGACCTAAATCTATTTATCTTTATCTTCGAAATCTTTATGAGAATTTTATTTTTTATTCATGTGTGTGTGTATCATGGGTCACATTCCCCTCACACCCTATTTTGACACCTATATTTATACCTCATTTTCAAATACCATTGTAGGTTGAATATTGTGAGAAACCACCGTTAAATAGACACTTATCTTATGTTTGTCATGTATGAAAAAAATCGGAGTGATCCAATGGTTAGTTTTTGAAAAATACCATTACAAAGAACTATTATATTTTTTTTATTAATAAAAAACTCACAGTTTTTATAGTGATATTTCTTAAAATCTAATTGTTGGATTATTATGATTTTTGGCATAAATGACATGCATAAGAAAGATATCGAATCCAACAGTCGGTTCGTCAAAATATTTACTTAGTGTTTTGGAAACGAGGTGTAAACATAGGTGTCAAAATAGGGTGTAAGGGGAACGTGACCCATATATCATAGTTTGTTATAAAGTGCACCTTGCATAAGATGACTTCCATAGAACCAATTGTAGAGTAGATTTTGAAAAACTGACCTTTAGATTAGATTAACTTCTTATGTATTTCATACTCGCTAAAAATCACAATAATCTAATGGTTGGTTTGTGAAAATATCATTGTAATAAATTGTGACTTTTATGTTGTTCAAAATGCCACAAATTTTTCTCAGTCAATTTTTTCAAAAACCGGCCATTGGATCATTGTGATTTTTAGCGAGAATGAAATTCATAAGAAGTTAATTTAATCCAACGGTCATTTTTCCAAAATCTATTATGTAATTGGGCCTATGAAAAAGTGGGCATTTTTAGAATTTTAGTGGCTGATATTAACAATTTCTGGAAAAGATGTGTTTGCAAATATATGTAAATCTCATGGAGTCATTTGCATTTTTCACATCTTAGGGAGGTCCATGTAATTATGTCAAACCTCAAGGGAGGTCATTGCAAACAACAATAAGAGTAAAGTGGGTAATTTTTGAAAGTTAGTGGCTGATGTCAGCAGTTTCCGTTAGTTTCCTAATGGAAAATGCAATTGAAGGGGGGTTTTTACACATAGCAGCAAACTTTAGGGGGGTCGTTGGAATTCATTAAATTTAGGGAGGTCCGTGTAATTACACCTAACTTCAGGGAAGGTGAATTCATTTTATCCTAAAATTTTATGAAATTGTACTATATTTGATGGATCAAGATAGAGGGAAAAATTATACACAAGTTTTTACATCAATCTCAATTGGTTTTCAAAAAGAACAAGGAAATAAATGAAAGGGAAAAGAAAAGGGAGGTAACATGAAAGGAAAACGATAAATTTCCTGTGTTTGGTTGTCCCGGGAAAATTGAGAGGAAAGAAATGTGATTTTCTTAGTTTGGTTGTTGAGAGAAATATGAAGGAAAAAGAATAAAGTAATAGATGGGCTCTAATTATGTTTAATTGCTAAATTGACAACCTGGTAAGGGAAGTAAAGTCTTGTGTACAAGCAACAAAGGAACTGAAAATTTAAAAAATATATATATATATATCCAAAAGTCCCATTTAGAATTATTTTTTTATCCAAAAGTTTCATTATCTTTTCACTTTATCAAAAATTTCCAATTTAAGTTTAATTTTACCCAAAAGTCCAAAAAACTTATCTATGTATCAGTTTTCTACAATATGATTAATTTTTGCATAATCGAAGAACAAACTGATGTGTTTGGGTAAAGTAAAAAGATGGCGGGATTTTTGGATAAGCAAAACTTATAAATAGGACCTATGGGTAAACATCCCATAAAAAAAAATTATATCTACCAAAAGATACTAAGCAGAGCATAAATGTATATTTATAAAATCCAACGTGGAAGTTGTATTTTGAAAAATCCACGGTTAATTAAATGTTCTTATACATATCATGCTTACAAAACATTAAGGCGATCGGAGATTAAGATCTACTTCATCCAGAAGTAAGAAAAATTATACTATGTTTTATTGATTAAAAATATGACTTTAATTATGGATCTAATAGCTAATGATATCCCACTAATGTGATTTTTGGCACTCATTACATCCGTTGCACTGCACTGAATGGTTTGATAGTTTGAAAATAACATTGTAAATTAAGAATACAATTTGGAAGAATTTTTCCATAGGAATTAGGAAACCCCTCTTTGCACTCACAATAAATTGTAGGCATTCCCCTCTCAGTCTCACTAACAGGTTACAAGTTGACTGGTGAACAAAAAAGTTTAAAAACCTATGCTGGACTGTTATAAGTCAAATTTTGTCAAGTGCATTCACAGAAAAATGGCTGTTTCCAGCATGTTATTGCAAATCAACTCCGGAATCTGCAACTGACTAAAGCAGCAAAACCACTAGTTGGGAGCACATAGTGTTAATTACTCTCTCTATCAAAATTAAGAATAATATTCCAGGTCCAAGAAATGCATTTTGAAGTAATCTTAAATATCAATTTTTGCCACAGTAAAATGCCTTTGATAGGATTGGGGAGGGGATTTAGTCTAGTGTGCTCAAGTTGGCCCAGGATACCCCTTATCCCAAAACCAAAAAAAAAAAAAAAAAGAATTATTATTATTATTCTTATATTTTTTGGTGCCATATGATATATGGAGTAGGGTTAATGGTTAGGTAACCGGGAGGGGAGCAACAGATGGGCCAACAACCTCATCCATGAGGAATGGAATCCAAAATCTCATCCCACAAAAGGAGAGAAATGAACTATTAAATCAAAGCTCATGTTCTAGTAAAGCCTTATTCGGAGGTTACAAATAAACTGAATTCGAATTAACAAGGAATATGAACCCAGGTAGAGTTGCATGAATTAAAAAAAAAGACTACTGTATCCAATTCAAATAAAGATAACTGACGAAATGGGGTGCCCTGTTCCAAGCATTAGGCACTTTGGAAGATGGGTATTTTCTTGTCACATATAGTATGAAGTAGAGAATTATTTAAAAATTTATCACTTCCATGAGTCCGGATCACATGAGTCTGGATCCTCTATTTGGGGTTTTTTGTGCTTAGATTTGTTGGGTACTCAAATCATGACACATCATCCAAATATATAATTCATTTCTCACTTCACGATCAAATCACTTTTTTTTTGTGCAGACGATCTATTCTCCACATCACACATGTAATGGAAAATATTTCATTTTACATTTTTACCTTTAAAAAAGTTTACCATACTCTGTATAACATTCTTCATCTCCATATACATCAATGCCCACTACAACCATGATTGTACATTCATCATCAATATTTTATATCAACTCTAATTGACAGAGAGTTTAAGCTACAGGCAACGGATTACTGAACTAAAAGAAAGGTAACAAAAATGTTATTATTTATAGCAAATTTAAACCAAATGAAAGTTTGTTCAAGAGAATAGATTGAAAACATTCAAGGAATGTCAGAATTGTTCCTCTACCAACATCGATTTCTGGTAAATTTGATAGCTACACCGAGTGGCATTTCACTATATCTTTAGAAGCTATATTTCATCAACTGAAGTACCACACAAACAGCAACATTTCCCTCTAAAGTCACAATAGTTTCTCACAACTCAATTGCGTTTGAAAATAGGAGTGGCCACCTGTTGAATGTTGCCGTTAGTGGCCAGCGATTGGAGGTTGCTGGCTGGTGGTCATGGATGGTCGCGGCATGGTAGAAGAGAGAAAGAGGTGAGGGACAGAGTGTTAAGAGCCTGACAGAATTTTTCCCCCACTTTCCTCAATCCTCACCTTTTTTACGGGGAAAGTTGGTTATATGAAAATTTTAAAATTTCCCTCATCTTTTCCATTAGTTTTTCTTTTCCTCCCACCTTCCATTGCAACCAAAAAACAGAAAACATAATCCTTGAAATTATTTTTCTTTTCTAGTAGATTCTGCAAAACCCACTGTTGTTCCCATACACATCATGATCCTGGCTACAAAGAACAGAGACTAGAAAGATTGCGATCACGGATTTCCATTTAAACTATATCTTTATATTTATATTTTTATGAAAGTATTTACACAATTAAAAAAGAATTAATATACAGCTGAACCAGCCAAGCAAAAGAATAGCTTAAACTTGAATTAGAGTGAACCATTAGCAAATAGCTAATCAACCATCTGAACAACTTGCCCATTCTGCTTGAAATGGGCTTATCGATCTAAAGCAGAAAGAAATGGTGTTTGGGATACCCTTTTCGGAGTTTGACACTTATCATCTGTCCTTGAGCTTAGTGGTGAAGGTTGTGGCATCAGCTCAGACAATCGAATTCTTTCAGCTGTAATTTTATTCTGTATAAAAAGTAACAATTTATTAGGTTCTGTAAGTTAATTTGTAAACCAATACACTGGAATGGAAACAGAAGCCTATCAACCCCACACCAGAAGAAAAGGAAGAGGAATAGATTACTACAAATTCCAAATGAAGAAGGATGCATTTACTTTACCTTAAATTTCAGATCTTGCAATTCTCTTTCCTGTGAAGTGACACAATTCTTGAGCTGCTCAAGTGCCTCTTCGGCTGCAGGGATGCTTATCTCGGATGCTGGTTTTGATGTTCCGGCTGCCTGAAAGTTTAGCACAATTAAGAAAGGATACTGGTTCTGTTATTCCAACTGCCTGAAAATAGGTGATCATGTTTCACTAACCTTTAAAATGCTGGTACACAAGCCCACTAACTTTTGTGCTAATTGCAGCCTCTCTTCTTCATTCTCCTGTTGCAAATTCACTTAGATTGTTAGGCCATCATCTCTCTCTCTCTCAACAGAACAACATCTCTGTAACAGTACAACTACTTTTGCTCAGCCTTTCTATGAAACTAACCTTCAGTTTGTTATTCAGCCGTTGTTCCTCATCAAAATTGATAAAGGGGCTTCCCCCAACGGAAGCACGGTAATAAGCAAGCTCTTCCTTGACGCGTGAAAGAATAACCTCCGCTCGCCGCAGCTTAGCACTAAGGTCTTCGTTCTGAATTCTCAGTTGATTGTTTTCTTCCTGTAGCATTATAATAATCATGCTAAATATTGATTTGGAAGAGATGGTGAAAAGGACAAAATCTGGGGATGCTTGCAAGAGTTCAATAATGGTTTCAGGCAAAATCCAATAAACTCCATCTTTATCCAACAATCCAAATTCAGAAAAACCAAATTGATGATATCTTGCCTTGATTTTGGCATGATGATGAATGCGCTGATGGAGGTTTTGCTGGCCAGACAGGTTCTTTATTTCTCCTTCAAGTTCCATCACCTTCTTTTTGTGGTTAACATTCTCCATCTACACAGAGTAAAGACGGTAAGCCTTAGAAACTGGAGAATGGAGAGATCCACTTTTTACAGGAACTAATTTTTCCCAGGACAAAAACTTAATATTCCAACCTTCAACATTTCATTTTCGGCTTTGAGTAACTGATCTTGTTGACGAAGCTTCTCCAGTGCAATCTGTGTAGCCACCATCTCAGCTTGTTTGCGGTTGATTTCCTCCAACCATCTTGAAAATAAAACTAGAAAGAAACTTAGAAATACTGGAAAGAGAGAGAGAGAGAACTGAAAGTGGTCAAATTTGACAGTTTTAGGGTGGAGCATTTGCTTACCCTCTCCTTTCCTCAATAAACTCACTGAGCTGCTGCTTTAGCTTGATAACCTCCAGCTCCTGAATGAATTACACAATTCAAGATAAACAGAACCACATAGAAAAGACAATAACTTAGCCTCAGTATTATCAAAGCTATGGATACCTTTACTTGAGATTCTACACTATGAAGCCGAGCCTTCTCTGTTATCTTCTGTACTTGCTGACTATCCAACAGTGACTAGCATTAACAAAATGGAAAAGTTAATAAGCATAATCATGCAAACTTTGGAATCAAAAGGCATGGTGAAAATAACAACAGACAAGACGGAATCAAAAGAACACAAATAAAACTACATAAATTTACCGCATAATTGGTCATATCCAACTTTACTCCCAATAAATCTCGAATTACATCATGGGTCATACTCTCAGCAGCAGCTAGTCTGGCATTCAACATAAATATCTATAAAAAAAGAAAAAGAAAAAGAAAAAGAGTTGTGTTAACAACATTATGATGGATATTTCCAGTGTAAATAAAATACTGTAGCAAATAAATGGGAGCAGTAAAGTCTACCTCTTTCTGTCGACTTGCAGCCAAAGCTTCAAGCTCTTCAATACGAAGCCTTCCAGAAGTAAGCTCCTCATCCTTCTCAGACTTCATCTGTTGTACCAAGCCCAATCCAATGCATTTGAAAGGGGAACCAGAACCCCTAGACTTTGTTGCATTTTTCTCTGATTTGTTTGATGATAAATTTGTGACAAGGGTGGAAGGGCCCTCCGATCTGACTTGCTCAACCATGGCTTCAAGTGCCTTGAACTGTTTCCAAGTTTCATAGTTAACATAGTTGAAAAGAATTTGAGAAGAAAGAAACAATTTAATCCTATATATCCCACCCAACCCCTTAGCAGAACAATGAAGTTGATATAATATGTGAAATAGAAGTCTACGCCAACCTTTTGCTTGTACTCACAAGCCTGTGCTTCTGCATGCAAATTTAGCTCAGAGATGTGAGCTTTGAATTGGGCAATCTGCAGGAAAATGACAGAAGCATAAGCGACAGATGCTGGAGCTGCCTAAGACGCCTTAGGTGTTAAAAGTGATTTCAGCAGACTTTGGATTAAAATCTCAGGCTAAAAAAAAAGTTAAAATTAATTGTACAAAAGGTGCTACAAAGAACTTCACCTCTGCATCCCTGTCAGCTATATCCCTCTCAAGTATTTGTATACGCTTTAGGGTTTCCTGAAGGTTTTTCTCTTTCTCATCCAAATGCCTGTAGATAAAGAGATGATATATTGGTATTTTAGTGCAAAAGTTCATCAGGTTTCTGCAATCAATGCAAATAAATCCAAACGATTGCTTTTGAACCTTTTCATGTCAGCATCACTACTTTTAACATTCTGCATCTGATGTCTTACAGCATCAAGCTCCAACTCTAACTCCTCTCTCTGCAACCTTTGACGTTCAGCTTCTCCTTTGACTATATCAACCTAACAAAACAAGAATCCATGTCACATGAGTAAGTTCAGTGAAGTGAATGTTGCTTGAGCAAATAAGTAAATCAAAATTCAAAACTCACCTTGTTTTCCAGTACGTTTACAGTGCATTCTAGCTCTTCCACAGATCTCTCTAATAGTTTCACTTCCTCTTCCCTCTCTTCGGCATAGATCTTTCTTGATTCAGCCATCTAACATTGACAAAACAAATATAATTAGGATACATGGAACAAATAAAAACAGTCTAGTGTTAAAGGATTTTTATGGTAAATCAGCATGTACCTCTTGTGCTTCTGCAGCAATTACTTCATTTTCTTCAGCCCTAGCCTCCGCCATGTCAAGCTTCTCTTTCAAAACAAGCATCTCCACTTGGAGGTGATTCCTCTCACTGGTAAGTTCATTCAAATCACTCTTCAAAGAATCAATTGATCGATTCGTTTGGCCAAAAGCATCGCCCATCTTATAGAGTTCCATTTCTAAACCTTCAGTTATCTTCCTTCTTTCCATTAACTCCTCCTCAATAGAACTTTTTGCTGCTGAGATATCTTCAATGCAAGCTCTGAGCTCAATATTTTCAGTGGAAAGCAGTGCTACAGAATTGCATTCTTTTGAAATATCCAACTCAAGATTGGAGATTATGCCCATTTTCTCCTGCAACTGATCTTCAAGTATTTGGTTGCGAGTAACAGCCTCATCAAGCTCACCTGATCTCACTGCAAGCTCATCTTCTAAAGCCTGCAAGGAAGCCATCATTTCTTCAATTTCATCTTTCTGATCCTTACTATTAGATGCAGACTCCTGCAAGAGGCTCAGATCAAACGACAATCCCTTCAATACGTCATCCTTCCTTAACAATTCAGTCTTCAGAGACATATTTTCAGATAACAGATCTTTAGCAAAGTACTCCAAGCACTCCAACTCTTCTATAAACTTGGATGTCTTCTCTACACCTTGACAAATCTCCTGAAACATTTTATCTACAATCGTAATACTTTCTTGATTCAGCATGTATAATATTCTGCTGCTTGTCATATCGATAGTTTCCACTGAATCAACACACTGCACAATGTTCAAGCTCGATGTGGTAAGGACTTCAAACTTACTTTTCTCATGAGAACTAAGTTCATTTCTCAAGAAAACATTCTCTTTCTTCAATGTATTTGTTCTGTTAACAAGGACTTGCAAATCCTGGCTTTTTGAGCATAATTCGTCCATAATGAGAGATTTAGAATGTTGGAGTTCATTCAATTCAGCATTCTTCAGGTCCATATCACTCTGTAGACTGGCAATGCAAGTCTCCAAAGAAAAAATTTTATTTTGCATCTTGTGGTTTTCCATATCAAAGATGTTTATGCGGCTTAAAGATGATTCATAACCAGATTTCTTCTCCTCCAAATCTTGTAAAACTAGGCAATTTTCTGTCTTCAACTTCCTTACCTCATTTTTCAGAGACTCACTTTCCTTCTCCAGGCAGCTCATTTTGCTTAATTTTGCATCTTTCATGACCAACTCATTTTGAAATTTGCAAGATGAAGTTTTTAGCTCTGCAATGTCCTCCTGCAGCTTTTGGTTTTGTAGATCAAGGTCAGCCATATGACTGGAAGAAAGTTCTAGAGCTTCTTCCTTCATCTTCAAATCTTTTAGTAGGTTTTCATAGTCAGCTTCAACTGTTTGAATCTGGGTCAACAGTCGCACCTTAGCTTCCATAGCTTCATCAAGTTCACTTTTCAGAATATCATTTGAACAACCAACATCTTTCAGCAACTGAATATCTTGTTCAAGAACCTTGTTTACTTCATCCATCTCTGTAATTCTTAACTGGCTTTGACTCAGCTTTGACAACAGATCCTGCCTCTCCCTATGTGTTTCTTCCACTTCTTTTTCTAGAAGGGCAATCTCAACTTCCTCATCAACTAAGAACAGCTCTTTCAACTCAGCATCTACTTCAACAAAAATCATTTCTCTCTTTAAGTTCTCAAGGACTGCTCTACAACTGATTTGCTCCCTGTCCATATCAGCTTTTCGAATAGCCATCTCTTCTAACTCTGATGCCAAGATAAGTGACTCAAAGTCTTTCGAGAACAAGTCTATCATGAAAAACGCAGCCTGAGCTTCTATGGCCTCCTCTTTATCCCTTAGAAATTTCTCATGATCCAAAAGGGATGCCAAAACATTTGTGTTACTCATGTCCAACTCCTTCATTAGAACAGCAAGCTCAGATCCCATATTATTAGACCTTTGCAACATTAACTCCTCTTGAAGCTGCAGATCCAATATTCTTTTCTCGAAAGTGGTTAGCTTGATGCTAAACTCCCCAGTTTCTTCTTCTTTCCTAGAGATACGATCAAAACTGTTCTTTATGTCAGCCAGCAGCTTCCCCTTAAGAATACTACACATTTCGAGCTCTCTTCTAGACTTGAAGTTGTGCTCCTTCAAATCAGCTATAATAGAGTTTGATTCACACAGCCCATGGTGAAGCAAACCTTTCTCTGCATTTAGGCCTGTTACGGTTTCCAACAGAATTCCCATGTGACAGAGGTGTAGTACTGACACAGCACAATCCTTCACAATTATCTCAGTCCAAATATCCTCGAGCCATGACCGCATTAACTTTGTAGTGTGTAGAAGTTGAAACTTCACACAATAGAAATCATGGGCAATAGACTTGAAATCTTCCTCGAAAGTGGTCTGGAACTGTGCAACGATTCCTTCCAGCTCCAGAACTAGACACCTTGTTTCGATCAAATTGGCGCCAAGCTGTTTTTCAAGGTCTTCATATTGCTGATGCTTCAGATCGTTGATGGATTGCAATCTTTGGACCTCGTTAATTAAGACATCTTTCTCATTCTGCAGTCCTTCAATCTCAAGTTTCATTGTTTCATTTGCTATCATCAATCCGTTGATCATTATATCTGCTTCTTTCATGGTATCTTGGGCTTCTTCAAATTTTGCAAGAATACAACAAGCCTCAGCAGTTTTCTGAGTGGCAACTATCTTTGCATCACCAACTTCTAGTTCAAGTAACTGTAGAAAACATTCATAAAACGGTCAATAGAGTTGTTGAGTATTGAAGAAATACATTAACCATTGTTATTAAAGGTGCAAGGCGCACCTAGGCGCCAAGGAGTCCTAGGGGCCTAAGCGCAAGGCGCAAGCAAAAGTGTGGGCCTAAGGGAAGTGAGGGGCACATTTTAATAAAACTAATGCTAAAATATTTGATTAAATGCAACTAACAAAAATATACATGTAAACAAGGGAATATTCTCATTTTTTTGCCTATAAGCTCAGTTGGTTAGAACGTTGTGCAAATCAAAATCCATATCAATAATAGGCTTTTATTTTATTACAAAACTTCACAATCCATCACAAACAAGTTAATCATAATTATTATATATAATCCCGTAATAGATAACAGAATCAATTTAAAACTGCACAAACTCACAACCCAAAGAACAAGATCAAAATCCAGAAGAGATTATAAATTACCATTGATTACAGAACACCACATTCTATTGTGAACAAGAAAAACTCAAATGAGAAAATTGTTCTATGGTTTAGAGAAATTAAACTCAGTCTTAAGAGGACCATCGGAGATGGCTGCTTGTTACTTGGGAGTGGGATTAGTAGATTAGGATTTAGGGCTTTTCTTTACTAAATTATTTATTCCTTTTTCTTATTTTTTTTTTTTTAAAAAAATAGTAGATTATATAATCTAAGGTTGTGTTTGGGCTTCCAAAAAAAAAACCTTAAATTCAATAAATAAATAAATAAAAGGTAAAAAGTAAAAGCTATTATCTTCCCTCAGGTGCGCCTTGCGGCTTAAGAAAAAGTCCTGCCTAGGCAGGCGGCGCACATAGTGGAATGTGCCTCTCCTAGACCAAGGCAAAGCCTAGGCACGCCTTAGGCACATTTTTCACAACTATGACATGAACTGTCATGTGGAAGGGAATCATAAGTTTTTCTACAGAGATCCCAACCCGTGAACCAAAGATTAGAGTGAGCAAAGATTTAACTGGGGTTCTGAAAAAATAAAATTGGGAAATATAGCCAAAAAGTCAAATACCTCTTTTGTTTGGCACCAATGAATACCAGCATCTTGCACAATTTGTTCAACAGTCTGTAACTTATGATCAAAAGCCACCAGCTTGAGTCCAGATTGCTCTTCAAAGATACTTATAGCTACTTGCAGGGCAAGTACCTGAGACGTGAGATATTTCATGCTTTCTTGACTCCGTTTTTCAGACAACCAGATTTCTTCTTTTTCATCACGTAGTTTGGCCATCTCAGCTTGCACTTCCTTTAAGCTTTCAAGGGCAGATTCTATCTCCTTTTTTAGAAGAATAATGGTGACATCTCTATCGTACACATCCTTGCAAGTCCTTCCGGACTCCAAATTTTTCTCATCACATGGATAGCAGCACACACTCTTGGATACTTTCTCAGAGATATCAACTTTCAGGTCCTCAACAAAATGTAAGTCTGGTTTGGTGATGTCTTGATTTGTTTCAGAGTCTGTCTGCAACAATGACCAGATATAGTAATTAATAACTTAAATACCCTTCAAAGACCTTAACTACAACAGTAAATTGTACTAACCTCAAGTTTTAAGCAGGAACATTAGCTTACCTGTCCTTCGCAATTGCCATTGATGGACATGCAAACTACTGGTGTATTTTCTTTTTCAGGACTTCCAACCTGCTCCACATCCATGCTCATGCATGATCTGAGCGTGGAAACACCACTTTTCAGCTCAGCTAGCTTCTCCCTCGTCTTCAAAATGTCATATGCTTCAATATCTTCAAGCTTCTGTTCCATAGCACAAGCACGTTTCTGTTCCTCAGCAAGTTCCAGTCTTAATTTGCCACAGTTTTCCTCCAATGCTTCTAGTTCCTTGCGCAGAGATTGAATCTGCTCCTCTGCTTCTTCAATCACAGCAGCCTGGTCTTGGAGAAGGGCATCCTTCCTCTGGTTCATTTCTGCTAATTCATTGAGCTGGACATCCTTATGCTTTAATGCATTAAGTTGATTAAGATTCATCTCAGACAATCTATTAACTATCACAAAAGCGACTGTTGCACAGACCGATGCTTTTCCAATGTGATCTTCCCCCAGCTTTATCCTGTTCTCCAGCTTTTCTATGGTAGATATTTTTGTACTCAACTGTGACGTCAACAGGAGAATTTCTTTCTCCTTTTCACTGAGCTCTTGCTGGTGTGCTTCTGTAATAACCAGTGCCGCCCCTCTCAAAGACCTCAGCATGCACTCCACATCACTTCTTCTATTACTTGCATCCTCTAAACATCTGTTGAGTTCTTCAAGTAATAATTCCTTTTCAGAGATGATTCTTATCAACCTGCCAACTTGTCCAGAAATCCAAGTCCTTCTTTGAGGAAAGGAATTGGAGACAAGGTCAAGCTGATCAGAGGCATCCATAAGTACCTCATGCCCATCAGCAAGTACTTCTTCAATCTCACAAGTCAACAATTTCCACTCATCAGACAATGTTTTTAGTTCCCCATCTTTCTCCTCAAGCTTTTCTCCTAACCTTTCATAATCTTGGGACATGAAGTATAATTTTTCATGTAGCTCTTTCAATTCAGTTTCCAAAAGCAACACGTGATTTTTGGTCTCCATCTCTTTCAAATTGCTATCTTGGACTTGATGCTGAAGAATGGCAAGTTCTTCCTGCAAGCAGACAATTACCTCGGCAGTTTCAGCCTCAACCTGCCTACGAATTTCATCCATCTCTTCCTCATTAGATGTCTGAAATGCACGATCACTTTGGTACCACATATTAAGTCTCTTGGCCTTTTCAAGAGAATCTTGCATCCTTTTTAATTTTGCCTGTAATGGGGAATCCTCACTTTCTGAATGCCTCAATGGTGGGTGAGCTTTTAACTCTTGACTACAAAGTTGCTCCTTCGAAGCAAGGATTTCGAGCTCCTGTTTATTCAAAAGCTCCACATAATGATTGTTACTGTTCCGCAGATCCTCCATCTCATTAATTAATAGAATTTGCTGTGACTCAAGAGCTTCAATGACAGATTTAGCATCCTTCAATTCACCCTTTGCATCTTCACATTGTTTGCTCATCAACGAAACCTTCTCTGTTGTCAGCTCAAGATCCCTACTCAAACATATTGCCTTCTCCTCTACTTCACCACGAGATGATTTCTCTTCTTTGAGAATTATCTTAAGTATATCCAACTCCAGCTGCAAATTCATGATTTCTTCTGTGTGATTCATCAGAGTTTCATGCTTCCTCTCCACCTTCTCCTCTTGAACTGCCTTGAGCAAGTGAGATCCAACAGGTGGAGCTTCCAGTGAAGAATCCTGAAAGATATGGTTAATAACGCCCGGTAAGAGGACTTGAAGATATGCATGGAATAAATTAAATAAGAAAAGAAACAGATATTATGAATATATACACACAAACAAACATGCACATATATTGGTATGTAAGCCTCATTGGGGAAATCTAGCTTTTTGCATAGGCCACATACAATGATAGTAATAGGCTTGTGCAGGTTCATTCCACTGAGACCCTTTCCATAATTCTAATCTCTATTCTATCCATAATTCTAACAAATTCCAAATAAAAGCAAACAAAAATACCTTTGTGACATCAAAATTGCCATCTTCATCATAGGGTGCAGATTTGAGATTGTTTAGCAGGGAGTGTAGATCATCTATTTCTCTGCAGAAGATGGAGGGAGATAAAATTGCATTAGGCAAAAAAAAAAAAAAAGACATGAAATTACTGCAAGCATGATGAGATCTTGTCTGCAAATGCAAAATTAAATGAACTTGAAACTGGAAGACCAAACACACTTCTAGCCAAGAGTACAAGATTATTCTTACCTACTAAGTTTTGCGTTGTCCTCTAAACAAGAATTTAGGTTTCTCCTGCATTCCTCTAACTCGTTGAGAGTGTGTTTCAACTGAAACCAAAGGAAAAGTGAAAATGATTATTTGAGTAAGTTATAAATAAAATAAAATAAAAATAAAATAAGAAGTTGCATTTTTTATTGGGACAGGACTAAGCTACCTCCAAGTGGACTGAATCATGTCCTTTGCTGATATGAATATCTTCCTGCAGCAATGGAAAAGATATTGTAAGGAACAGAGGGAGAAAAAAGAAAAATACTCAATTAATACAAATTTCAAGATGAGTTTATAAAGGAAAACTAAAGATATTCAGGAAGGTAACATAGCTAACCTGAGGTAGCATTTTCATAGTTGGATGGCTATGCTGCTTAGAGTTCCCATCAAGACATTGAAGCAACTGTAAACAGAGGGCTTGTATTTATACAGGCTCCCAAAAAAAAATAAAAAATAAAAGGACCACATTTTCAGTTCAGATTTTACAAAAACCTGATCCCGCAGTTTGGAGACTTCAGCCAGGAGTATATCTCTCTCTCCTTCTTCATAGAAATCTTGAAATCTGTAAATTCCACAACAAAAACTGGTAAAATTGATCTATCATTTTCAGATTGTTTGTAGTTTACAAAATTACCTTCTAAGTTGTTCTAAAAGCCTGATATTCTCCCATGCAAAGCGAGTTACTTCTGGGTTTCTCTCAACCTTAGCTTGAAGCAACTGAATCTCCTCAGAGAGCACACTATTCTCTTGCAATAAATAAGCATCCGCAGGTATTACACCACGAAGAAGTGACTCCATTCTTTGAATCTTGTCTTCCCGAAACCTCAGCATCATTTTAGTGCACCTTGAGTCCTCCTCTCTTTGGTGAACCTGAGAAGAAATGATTGTTACAGAATTAAGCCACAGTTCATAGACCAACAAATTTTAATGACTTTCTTTCTGAGATTAAAAAAAACAAAGAATAAATAAATAAAAACATACCAAACGGTTCAGCTGTTCTATTTCAGCTTCAAGTTGCTTGATAGAAGTTTCTGCCATCTGCTCCCTCCTCAAGGAGCCAGCAAGTGTTGTCTCTAAACATTTTAACTAATCCACCATAGTTTTTAGAAGGATGAGATGATTGCTAATATAGAGGGAAATCAAGACAGTGTTCCATTCATGGTATAATTGAAATTTCAATAGCAGCCTTCTAATGAGAAAAGACAAAGGAAGATGGGTAGCTATTAAGTAAACCAATGTAATGGTTTCCACTTGGAATACCTATACAAGGCATACATATAGGTGTAACCAATCATGTAGCCACCATTTTTGTTAGATCTTAAAGACAAGAAAAAATGGACTGTGCAAGCAATTTCATGTATATGATGCTTACTAATACCGCATTATTTTATGGAACTAGCATAAACATGGCATCGCTTAGCATACCTGTTTAGAAGACATCCTCACAGTGCCTTTAGATTCAGATCCAAGCAAATCATCAGCTCTCTGTTGATTTTTGGGTACTTTTTCTGTGCAAGCATTTTCATGTACTTGCGTTGTATCTCGAACAATTGTTGGACCAAAAGATAGAGACCTGGAAACATGCTGGTGTCTAAGGGCAGAAAGCTCCTCCTATTAAAAATACCAACCATTAATTTCAATTACAAATTAGTTGACGCAAGAAAATTATATATCTAGTTCTAAACATTTATAAAATTTAATGCCACCTTTAAAAGCCGTATCTGATGTTGTAGTGCAGTGACATCCCCGGAAGAATCTTCATTCACCACAGCCTTCATCATTTTGACAAAGAAAATACTGGGTCAAAAACTAATGGATACCTTCATGAACCCAAGCATATTATATTAATGGCATAAACAAACTCACATTGTTCTGAATAAGTTTTGCTCGCTGAGCAAACTTCAGAGTGTTCAGTGTTTCAGCTGCACAGCTGCAAAATAACAATAACAATAATGATACTACTACTAATAATAATAATAATAACAACAAGAACTTCAATAGCAGTAGAAGTAGTAGTCCTAGTAGTAGTAGTAGTAGTAGTAGTTCATTGAAATTTTGTGACCAAGTGTATTGAGTTGAACTGAAAGTACAGCAGGTACAGACATGAACTAACCAGATAGAAGGGCTGACATTAGCAATAATCATTGTTTTTGAGTTTCCACCAAGTGAGTCCTGCATTGTGTTTTGAGGCAAACATAAAATCATGACATATAAATTTAGGATTAATGTAGGCAAAGGAAATCGGGTTTATATTTACCTGAAGAAGAAAGGTCAGTCTTGAATCCCTATAAGGAACATGTCTCGGCTTCCCATGTGCCACATCCAATAGAACCATTATTACATGACTACAAATACAAATATATACCCACAAAATAAAGAAGGACTTCAGAACATATATCAAAGACAACAAAATAAAACTGGGAAAAAAAAAATACTACTTGCTATATAAATTTGGTATTAAATCAAGTACCCTAGTGTAGATAATGATTTGTTAATGTTTGCTGCTTCTTTTAAACGCTCACCCTCAGCACCGGAAGTTTTCTGCCTGTTATGGGTGATAGTAAGGTTAGTGAGAGTAGCATCACGCATATATATTCTGAAAAGTATATACTTTAACAAGCTCAGTTACAATGCATTACCTTTCTGAACCAGCAAGATCAACTAGATTTAACCTTGCAAACCGTAGGTTAGTTGTGGAATCTTTTTCCCACCTACTCTCAATCACGCATGTAAAGACACTATGAGATCGACTGCTCTCTCTGTTCATATTTGTTGCTGCAACTTTCCTATTTGAAGAACCCTATTGCAGCAAAGCATGATTAACAACGCACGCACATCAGTGCACGCACATCCACCAGGGGGTGTTTTGCCGAGAGAGAGAGAGAGAGAGATGACAAAAGCAGTTTAAGACTAAAGAAGATAAGGAATCAACGATTGGAAACCTGAGTCAGAAGCTTAAGAATGTCACTAACAGTCCAGACTTCGAATTCCGAGAGATTTTCAACGTACACACCTGTCTTAATATCCTCCCGCAGCTACAATAGAGAAAATAAAATAATAGAAAAATAACTATGGAATTGAAAATAAAATAATAGAAAAAAAAAGTTTTTAAAATTCCAAAGGTCTTGTCCTCATACAAGAACCAAACTTACAAGCAAATTTGTCGATGATGGATCAAGAAGATCTGTAATTTGTTCATTGTAAATCTCTAAGAAGGAGCATTTGCAATTGTATTTTAATCTCTCATCCCTTCGGCTTTCCTCCTCCTGCCATCAGTAGAATATAAGGGAAACATATACGACCTATAGCCTACAATGTACATGCTTATGCACAAATCAAAAGGAGAATTAGTGAGAACAAGTGAAGAGAATCATAGTTACAGCTCGGATTCTTGCAAACAAAAATTCGAATATGCGTGGTGTCATTCCACGATTTGGACTGGGCCTGACTTCTAACTCTTCAATATCACCAAGCATCGTATATGTCTTCCCGCTTCCCGTCTACATAATTAAATTCACTCATGTGAAAAACAATAAGTAGATATGTACTTGGCTTAAATTATTTTTTTAAAAAGGCCAGATGTCTTACAGGATGATCATTAGGAAATGATCATCAGGAACATTGAATACAATTATAGATTTGGATGGTTTTATATGATATAGTTGAATATCAATTAGCCTCAAAGCTTGATAATTCTAAGAAAACCAAATCTTATGGCTTTCATGCCCATAATCAATATATTTGGCTAGTTCATGTCCGAACATGAACTAATTGTCATAATTTTGTCTAGGTTGGGTAGAAAAAAAAAATCCCAAACTTCTCATATCCACACGGTATAAAACTTAGGGAGGCAACAACAAAGAAATCTGAGCTATCCCACTTTCCATCATATTGCATGTTAGCGCATGCAACTATACTGCATAGAAAGTTTTAGATAACATAATAGTCTTTGTGCTTATTATGCAAACTTAGTCTCCCAGGGAAAATACTATGCAAGTCTCCATCGTGTTGTATTACTGATAGTATTTAGCAGTAAGCAACTAGATAATGTTAAAAACCAATTAATATTGAAGAAATACCTGACCATAGGCAAACATACAACTATTGTATCCAGACAAGCAATTCTCTACCATTGGCAGAGCAGCCATCCTGAAAAGCATTTCCTGAAAGATTCCAATTTTAATTAGAACTTAACAACTAAAAATGCACTTTCATTCGTAAACTATTTTGCTCATTTGGTTCTAACAAGACCTGGTCTACTGTTTCACATGCTACATGATCAAACGTGAATCGAGTCTCTGGCTGCCCAATCCAAGTGACAGTCTGTGAACTTTCCTGCTTTAGGCACCTGCTGTAACCATGCATACTCCGCTCCATGCTATTGAGAGGGCGGATACGTATTAGAACCTATACAAATTTCAACACCCATCAGGCATAACAACTAACAAAGTATAAGTTAATAAATTTCGTGTTTCCCAGACCAATTCAGAATCTTCCTTTTTGAAGCTTCCAACCCAAAAGCTTAACCTTTGGAGTGGAGAGGTTCAATTGAGTATATGAAGCTATCTCAAGCCCTTTCTATCTGGGCAATGTGGGATAGAGTAAAATTTTCAACATTCCTCAATTATCATAAGAGAGATCTGACAAGAAGGAACAAAATGGGAATGGAAGTAAGCTTACCTGTACATTATGATCCATCCAGAATGATGGATCTTCTTTGAGATCGAAGTGAGGCACTTCAATCGTATTAACAACTGTAGGCGGTCCACAAGGAATTGGCATCCCTTTATACAATGCAGCAAAGCTCCCAGCACGAGCACCTCCATTACCATCGACCTTACTTCGAATTCCCGGATTTGGAGGCTTACTTACACTCTTAGTCGGCGTGCTTTGGGTCGAATTGCTTTCAGAATAACCAGAATTAGCTCTCCCCACTGTCCGAGTCGACCGTGGAGTCATGTTCGTGTAACCCCCATTTCCAAGAGCCACTACCCCTCGGCTTGATTGGGCCAAATAATCCCTCCCATCAGTCCTCCCATCTTCTTCATTCTTTTGACCCCACCCAAACCGATTCCTCGCCGAAAACCCGCCTCCATTCTTGTCCGGCGTGCGAAGTGGCAATGCATTATCAGTACTTTTGCCCTTAACCTTAGTAGGAGTCCTATCGACCTTACTCTTAACACCGGCTTCTTGTTCAGAAACAGGTCTAGGGTTCTGACCAGTCTCTTGAATTGTGTTTAGTGGAGCTCTCGAAGCATCAATGCCGGTCTGAATTAGCGATGAATCGTTAGGGTTTATGGGCACGTTCTCGATTTCCTCTACGGTGGGATTCTTGCCGGAATTGCGGCGCAAGAATTTGAAATCCCTCAACATTTTTCTAACAAAAAAAACATGTAATGGGAAATGTCAAGAAATGTGTGAAAATGAAGTTGTTGGACTTGAAATGTGAAATGTGTACAAGTTTAGATGAAGATGGGAGATGTATGTACCTGTAAGAGGAAGTGAGAAACAGAATCCCGAAATGGTGAATTCCCGAAATTGTTTTCTTGAGAAAGAGCTAGTCTTTAAGCTGGTTCTTTCTAGGGTTTTGAGTTATAATCTTTCGAAAAACAACGAGAATTTTATGAGATAGATGTGAAAATCATAGATCTTGACTCAACAACAAATCTACAGAACATGACTTTCCACTCTACGTTCTTAGGATCTTCATTTTGAACTGAAACATTACTCTCTCTCTCTCTCTCTCTCTCTCTCTCTCTACTCCTGTACTGTCTCTCTTTTGATTGTCTGTAGGGTTCTGGGGTTTTGAACTTCTAGGCTCGCTCAGACAGTTATTAATTTTTCAAATTCTGGGAAACGGACGGCTGAGATTTAATCTAGATTTGAAATTTGTGGTCTCGCAAAGGTCGTCGCGCTTCTGCGGTTTGAATTGTGGAATTTCATTTTTTTTAAAAAGGATAAAAAATGGAGCGTTCATTATGACTCGTCTCTAACGGCTATATACATGACTTTTAATTGGACTTAAGACTAATGGGCTCATGGGCTAATGGACTGAAGATGGTGCGCTCGCTTCACCACATTGGGTTTGGGCTTAGTGGTGGGGTGGGACGGACCAACTTCTGAAGGATCCAATCGAAGACTACACCAGACTAGGCCTCTTTTAACATAATAAGGCAGCCAAAATTTTATTTTTATTTTTTTTGAAAAAATTACAATTTGATCCCCTCAACTATCACTGATTTACATTTTATATTTCTGTAATTTTATTTTGAACTCATTGACCCAATATAGTTTTGATTTATGGAATTTTTTTGTAACACCCCGCACATCGCCAAATAAAAATATTGTCCGCTTTATCCCCACGCACAACATACGCACGTCCACGTGACAAGCACGGCTTTACTTTCTTGGGTTGCCCCTTAAAACGCGTTGTTACTAAGAGATGTACGATGTTTACTTATAAGCCCAGTCCCTCTCTCTCTCTTTTCCGATGTGGGATTCCAGGACCTCACAATCCACCCCCCTTAAGGGTTGCACATCCTCGTGCAGTAGCACGCCAGCTTTCGGCCCGCCCACATACACACAAGCACGTTAGGGATCCACACTCGGATCAGACGAGAGTTGGCTCTGATACCACTTGTAACACCCCGCACCTCGCCAAGTAACAATATTGTCCGCTTTATCCGCACGCGCAACGTACGCGCCCATACACGCACGCCCATGTGACAAGCGCACAGCTTTGCTTTCTCGGGTTGCCCCTTAAAACGAGTTGTCACTAAGAGATGTACGGTGTTTACTTATAAGCCCAGTCACTCCCTCTCTCTTTTCCGATGTGGGATTCTAGGACCTCACATTTTCACTCTTCTGTTAGTTAGACTTTCATTTTTTTTTTATTGAAAAATGGTGTTAGACTTACTATCTTTTCATGCAATATTTATCTTAAATTTGTTATGTATATATAAGTATATTGACGAAGTTTCATATTTTTTACAATAGAAAAATCATGAAACTTAACATGTATGCTTGTACATCTATTAGCATTCTATGATAAATACTGCATTAAAAAAAAAGTCTAACACCACTTTTTAGTCATAAAATCAAATGACTAACTAATGGAAGAGTGAAAATTGTCACA
The DNA here is from genome assembly GCA_017140935.1 of Hamamelis virginiana. NCBI lineage: Eukaryota > Viridiplantae > Streptophyta > Magnoliopsida > Saxifragales > Hamamelidaceae > Hamamelis > Hamamelis virginiana. The sequence goes on along the minus strand of JAESVK010001359.1, from coordinate 1,722,515 downwards.
AATGAAAACCATTAAGGGATCAATGTGTTTGAATTAAAACTACACGAGCGCAAAGTGTAAATCGATGATAGTAGAGAGTGATGATGGTCTGAACAGAACACCACCAATGAGCAGAGACCTTGAAAACAAAGAACAAGGTAAGCTAGAAAGCTTGGTGACACCAGTGTGGTGCCCGCCAAGGCTTCTTCGATGCCCAAGTTAGTGAAGAGCTCACAAAGAATAGTAAGATCCAAAGAGTTCTGGTTTCAATCGTAAACCTTAGTTTAAAATTTATCTTTAGGTATATATAGAGATCAATTAGGGTTTCCCTTGTGAGGAGACTCAC